>JAWNPR010000039.1:27467500-27737500 GCA_035047405.1 Drosophila stalkeri | reverse complement strand
ACCCAGTTTAGTATTATTTAGTAGTTAGTCTGGAAAGCAACAGCAAAATCACAGCACATAGCCGGCATCTGATCGTTCAGTAGTAGAAGTTCTCTTGAATAAATACGAAAATAAAAAGATGTTTATCGACGTATCGTAATTGCTGAAAAATTGTTCAACTCAAGCCTGTTTAATGTTTATGTTATCAAATAATCATTAAAATATGTGAAATCGCCAGCATTGTTGGTGCGTTCTTGAAAAGCGCGTGCCCAAATAACTTTGTAACTGTATCATTAAAATGTACCAAAAACGAAAAGCAAACATTCAAAAGAAACAAACTGTATTAATAATAGGTGTATTTACGAATAATAAACATACGATTAAATCAAATACGGTGTTTTCCTATAAATACTTGATAGATCATTTTGTAACTCTTTAAAAGACCTCCACTGAGTTTTACAAAGTATGCCATTCATTCTATATTCTCTGCATAATATACATTTTTTTGACTTGGGGGAAACCAAATCGAAACATTTACAACTTCATTATCTGTATAATAGATTTTTTTAATTTGAGAATTTACAGTAAAAATGAATCTCGATAATTGCCATCTTAATGCTTCAATTCAGAAACTCCGACCAATGTAATTTCTAGACTAGTTATTTATTACTTAGTTGGGCCGAAATCCCGGCGGTACTGCAATACCGGGCCAACCCGTGACAGAGGTGGAGCAAGCTCCTAGCACTCCGTCTGTTTCCAAAAATCAGTTTAACATTTGTTGTTCTCCAATGGAGAAACTATCAGATGTTAAGCTGATAAGAACAGATACTACACTTTGATCTTAGCCATAAGGCCGAGAAGCGATAACTTTACGTCGCTAAACTCACAATACTACACCAGTGTACTGCTGGAACTGGTTGAGAATTATTAGAACTCTAAATTAAAATAAATTCAGTGTTGTAAAACGCAATCAACATGATGACGAAAGTCAGCTGTTTCTACACAGTGCTGTGTAACGGTCAGCTGTACTTCAGTATTGAATTTTGCCCGCGTAAAGTGGGTGCTTTTGAAATTTGTAAAATAGTTCCAATTTTTATTTCAAACCAAAATGTAAAATATTTTGGCTTCAAAATTTTTGTTTTATTTTTTTTTTCTAAATTATGTGTAAATAAATCTATTTAAAGTTTAACAATGCAACCTGCCAGCTCGTACAACGGAAATCTCAATGGCTTGGACGCTGACAATTTGCCAGGATCCAGCAGCAGCAAGCGACGGCATCGCCAAAAAGAGAAACACATGAAACGTTTGGATGACACCAAGAATACGATATTAACCAAACATTTCTCTAACTATCGCCTGCCTGTGTCCGTTCCATCGACAGATTTTAAGATGGTGCATTTAAGTCGGTATGAGTCCATTATAGATCGAGAACGCCACCCCCCATTATATGTAATACCGGATCAGAAATCAGAATGGGCACGTCTAAAAATGATTGAATGTCCATGTCACGGGTGCTCGTGTACATTAGATCCGAATAGCTGGCTAGCTCACTATATTAATGAGCATATGCAACGCTTAGGTGTCCGCTTTGTGGACTTGCCATTTCCTGCTGAAAAGCAAACCTTGCGTGCCTCTTTCAAAATAAGTTGCCTCGATTATGATGTTAACACTCTGCTGGGTGTCTATGGTTACCAGCGTTTTGGTCTGAACCCGCTCAAATGTCCACGCAACACTTTGCTTCCAAAGGAATATCGCAAGTACTCCCAGCACGGTGTCCTACTGCTCTTTGCCTGTCGTACGCGACACGGATTACTTTGGCACCGCAAGCAACTCGATGATGTGATTGCAATTTGGGTAGCGAGCCCGATGCAGGGCGTGACCGTATCCCTGCGCTGTGTGGTACAGCCCATCGAGTCAACTCGGTACTATTCCAAGCGTCTACAATCGCGTCAATTACCAACATCTTGTCAAAAGGCAACGCCTTGCCGAGATTTCATCAAAACGGACTGCAACGTCGTGGTCATTAGCTGTCAGGACTTGCAGCAGTTAATGACTAAAAGTGAGGGTCAGCAGGAGCTCAGCGTGGAACTGCATATTATGGGCGAGCAAAAGAATTGACAGACTGAATTGAAAATTGAGCTGGAAGGACGATAACTTATATGTAAACATATATTTTTCGATGAAATTACTTTTAGGCTATAAATAATTTTTATTGTTTTTTTTTTTTTTTTTTTTTTTGGCAATAGTTTAATGATATATTGTTTAACAAACTAAACATATGCAATCATAATGGTACACAGACATAGATTTGAACTAAGGAATTCATACAGTAAACACAATTGTAGAGATTACGCTCGATAAAAGGCGCACGAGCTGGCTCGAAGAGGGCAGCTAGCGTCTTCAATCATTGAGTAGATTGTTGGTGAATATAAACATAATCCACTAACATATGTTATAGGTCTTACTTAAATATATTTCGTACAATTTTGTTGAGTTCGCACTCGTTACACTTAAAAAATAGTAAAAGAATTTACAAATTTTGAGCCTACATACGTACAATTTAGATTTGATAAGCTACAATATGTGGTATTACATATGTATACATCAAGTTTGTATACAACTGTGTATGTGTGTGGGAGAATGAGTGTGTCTGTGTGTTGTGGGACAGGACATGCAACTTTCGGCCCGCAGCTCTTGCTATCGCATTCGCCCAACACAAAAACAAAACGAAATGCAATAGAATCGACAACGATAAAACGAAACATACTTAACGAGAAATGTGGTAGTAGCTAAAAAGAACATTGTCTATTGTATTAAAATCGGGTTTTAGCCCGCCTTTTGCGTTTGCTTTTGTCGCTGCAGCGCCTCGAACGCTTCGATTTCCTTTTTCTCTTTGGCTTGATTCCGACGCTCGTACTCCAGCCGATGCAAGATAATGCGCTCCACAATGCGCTCTGTAGTCATATCGTTGCCGGAGTCGATCAGCTCAAAGATAGCGCGCGTCTTGGGCACAGCGTAAGGATCTACTTTCCCATCCTCAAGAGCGATAGGCGTGCGCCCATGGCAAACAATGTCGATCTTAAAATGATCCAGCAGATCCTCAGTGACACAGTAGGGTGCCCCAATGACCACCTCGTTGACAAACTATGCAATTAGAGAAGGAAGTTCTTAGTATTTGAGGGATGAGGTGGTATCAGATATGAATTTACTTTGCAGGCTAAAACGCTAAGCACACGCTCATGCAGATTCATAATGGGATAGTTGCTGCCCTTGTAAGAGTTGACTACGGGATCTGTGTGCAGGCCCACAATCAAATAGTCGCCCAATTTGCTAGCCTTTTCTAGGAAATCCAAATGCCCAACGTGGAAGAGATCAAATGCGCCGGCCACATAAACCTGAGTACGAAACAAGAATTAACGCAATGCAATAAAGAAATATTATTTATGTTTATATTTACTATCTTATCGCCCGGATTTGGTGATTTGCCATCGCTGAACTGGATTATCTTTTGGGTTGTAGGCAGAAACTGGCTGCAACCGGTCCAGGGACTCTTGGCTGCTGAATCTTGGCCCATGTTCGATGAACCTAAACGGGATTGCATTTGTTGAATTTTTAAAAGTTTTGCTGTTTTATTGGTTATCAAATTGTCAAATTGTTGATTTTTTTCATTTGGTTTGGTAGATATATGAGCATTACATAGAGCGCAAATTACAGTTAGGTTTTGATTTGATATTTCATTTCGATTTCATTTGATTGCAGGTTTCATAATACATATATAGATATTTTCAAGGATATTCATTTTGGTTTGAACGCGGGGCGGCAACACGCACGGGATTTTGAGATTTTAGTTCATAGGTATTTTGATTTTTGAGATATTTGGTTAGTGGTAAACAGTGCGCACATAGAAATAAAAAGAAGAGAAATAGTAAAGATGTAGAGAGCAAAATAAAGCAAATGTTTTTTGGTTTTTATTTTGTTACAGGTTCAAAGAATGCTACGGACTATGTAGACAGATTCTAACGGAAAGATTATTCAACCAACTAAAAGCAAAGCGTGCGTAGCCCAGGTAGGTTCATTATATTTATTAATTAATTAATTAAGTATGGGTCGAAATATTAAGTAGTTATAACTTTGCTTCTCTCCTCATACTTGGCTCTTGGATTTTGAATATGTTTTTGTTGTCTCGTGTGTGTTTGTTGTTAATTCAGCATGCAGCGAAACAAAAGTATCATAAAGTAGAAAGTACCAGAAAGAAGGCATAAAACGAGAGTGTCCAGAGCAACATTAATTGTTAGTTCGGGTTAGTTAACAGTATATGAGTATATGAGAGCAACTAACAGCTGGCTGATGAGGTGGATGCACATAAAAGAACGCAACTTAATAGTTAATAATTAAACCAATTAACAAGCATATGCTGCTACCTTCTTTCTCGATATCATATTCGGCGGAGCCTTGACGGAAGTGGTTGCGTGTGAGCAACAACATGCGACCTACGAGGTCAGTGGTCGAAACGCCAGCGGTGCGCTTGACTTCCCTATGAACAGAGCAGAGCAGAGCAGAGAAAGAAAGAAAGAATGATTATTTATATAGGGCATCTGGTATATGGATATGTATATGTGGGGCCCACTCACTTGTAACGGTTTGCCGACTTGACCAGATGATATGTGTCGACACCCTCGGCAGTCATTGTGATGTCATCTATAATGAAGTTAACCGTAATTAGTAAATGGAGAGACGATATTGATTAATGATAAACCACTTACCGCCATGCACACAGAAATCACAGTCATTTTGATCGAGAACCTCAAGAGTGGTCACGTAGGGCGCACCGAGAACCACCTCGTCGACCCACTTAATGCCCTTCACCATTTTGACTCGCTCCTCCTCGGTGAATACGGGCGGTCCCTTGTGTTTGGTGATCTCTTCATCGGTGTGTATACCGACAATTACTTTATCGCCAAGTGCCTTGGCTTGTCGCAGAGAATTGGCATGCCCAAAGTGGACCATATCATAGCTGAAAAAAGAAAAACATGCATTAATATTAATAATCATTAACTGTAATTGTAGTTGTTGTTGTATCTTGTTTCCGCCCTAAATAGAAGTGCATTCCCTTATCAATTTAAGCAGAATAGAAAGAGAAAACAGACATATAGGAGGAGAACTGTATTTGCTAAGATCTTATCTAAAATAGGAGGAACATAGCGCGTGGTGCTCATCAAATTAAGTTTCAGATTTGGTGGTGAAGACGACAAAGTAAAGTAAGAGTCTATTGGTAGAGTATTGAATTAGTTAGCTGAGCTCAAGTTTCCAATTAACTTAAGCAATCAAGTTTCAGATTTGGAAAAGACAACAAACTAATGTAAAAATCTATTGATGGATCTTTCAATTAGTTAGCCTTACAATTAGCAAATACTATTTACTCTGTCCAATGAAGTGAAACGACCTTGTTGTAATCGAATACGATTCGATCCCTGACTGCTGAATCATGTGAAGCATTAGCTAAATGTGTCAGATAACCCTGACGTCGATTATAGCAACTGAATTAGCGCGTGGAACGAGAAAGTTTTCCATTCATAGCCGGATTCATATACTTTCCCGGAGACTATTAATGAAAATGTTGTTGACAAAGCGGGAAAAATGCAATCATAGCTCGTATGACTTTTCACACATACAGAAAAAGTGCCAAAGCAACAAAAATAAATAAATCAAAACATAAATAACATCAGAATTTTGCGCAGTTCGACATAATTCTAAAAACTATTTAGTTTTTTTTTATATAAATATTTAAATGCACAATTCATGTGCTTAGAAACAACACTTGCATAAAGCAAACAAAGCCAGAGAGGTACAACTCAGACTCAAAGTGCGAATAAGTCAATGTCTGGCCCCCAAAGACTCACGCCGCTTGCTCCAAGTGATCCACTTTTTCTTTCTTTGTCGAACGCGTCGTCGCACTTTGGACACGATCATCAGTTGTGCATCGCCACAAGAGCGAGAGAGATACCTATGCATGAGACATGATGATTTCTATTTCTATTGATTTGTGCAGCCATGTGTCATATACTATATATATATATATATATATATATATATATTGTATGGAATGCTGGAATCCAAGCGCACTTCTAGGCAACACGTGACAATTGCTTGCCAAATGATTTTTACGTGCCAAGAGACTTTAATTAAACATTTGCCAATTTTTGTTCTCCAAAAAACGTACGAAATGTATTCATGTAAACATTTTTGGTATTTTATTGTTCTCCACATATTAGCTAAGTAAGCACATTATTAGAGAGTCCACAATGTGGTTGTATACAGAGAAATGTATAATAATATGATTATATTATCTTGAGCGGATGACAGTTTCTACATAAATATTCTCAAAGCTTGCCAAAGCCAAAACATTTGTTTTGTTTTGAATACCTATTGAAATTGTGAATTCTGGGTATGAGGGTTTTCCCAGAATATATGTAACAGGTAGAAGGATACATAACAGATCCCATAATGTATATATATATATATATATATATATATATATATATATATATATATATATATATATATATATATATATATATATATATATATATATATATATATATTCCTGCGACGAGCTGAGACGATTTAGCTCTGGCTGCTAGTCTGTATTTTTGAATGCATCGATCTCATAACCCAGAAGTGCTAGGGAAATTTCTTGAAATTTTATATGAAATTTTATAATTGTATAAATAGTTAGATGTTCTATATCCTTAGATGTATTTTATACAATATTAATCAATTTGATAAAATATTTTAAATTGGAATTCAGTTGCAAATATATAAAAAATTTAGAATTTTTACTATTCCAAGAAATAAATATCAATTAATTATTAAAACATGGACATTTTTTGAGTTTTTACTAATTTGACAAATACATATATTCCAACAGAAGAATATCAATTAAAAAAAGTAAATGTAATTCTTCAGGTCATCTCCTATTCGGTTAGCCCCAACTCAAACTTTCATGATTGTTTCCTACATATAATACATAACAATATTTCTTAAGTGATTTGCTGAAACTGTTGTAGATAACTTAATATATGATATCAATGCGACGAGGACAGATAATTGCAAATAAATTATTATTGTTTATACAAGAGAGTCAACTTACTAAGCCGAAAAGAATGAAATTATATATTTATAATATATATATATATATATATATATATATATATATATATATATATATATATATATATATATATATATATATATATATATATTAATATATAAACTGATAAGTCAACTCACGGCAACGACGAGCATGCCAATCGAATTCCAGGTAATTGCCAAGTAAGGCAATCAAGATAGCAACCCACGACGTCACCTTTATCGAACCGTCAGACTGATTGGGCACGACTCATATTAGTAGACGATTAGAAATACTGAACAACGTGATGGCATTATATAAGGTAAGCAAATACATATGAAAACATTAAGCATGACCAAGGCCCGGAACATAGATTAGACAAAGCATAAAAATTTCAACGAGCAATACGTCCAGATAATCGAACAATCATCATCTGGTCTGTCCGGCAAAGCGACGTCATTCAATCAACATTATAAGAACCTATACTAGATGCTATTGAACTGACTGATAATGTCTTGAAGACGACCTAACAACCAAACTGTATTTTGGGTAGACACAGCAGAATGTGGTTCAATCATCATTCATTGAAACGACAATGAGAACCAACAAACGAAAAACCTTTGCTCCCGGAGATTTTGCGACACCCAAGAAATCTGTGTCGAATGGAAAATATATATAATATATATGCTATAATACCCATGTGTGTAGGATCAACTATAGCACAGTGCACATACTGGGGCTTTAATCAATTGAATTACGCTGACTGCTGCTGATTAAGAAAATATCACGCGATTCAGAGTAGAATTTGCGCTCCCGCGATAACCGAATCACAGAAATAGCGACAAAGCGGTATTACATGCATACATACATTCATTTGTATATATGTATATATAAATAAATATACGTATGGCTGAGGGAGGAGCAACGGATGCCCCCAAGGGGTTTACAATTGCTTTTGAACGTCCCAAGTTCATTGACACGACATCAATAAAAACAAATTCTTGAGCAATTCAATTCACAGTGCATCCTAACGCTTGCGTCAATGATCTTTCCTATCGTTGGGATTCCGTTTCCATTTCCATTTCTAGAGATTAAAGGGACACGTCTCAGATGAATGTATATATTTTGTTAGTTATTTATAGCTGCTGGGGCACAACAGCTGGTTTTGAATGGATTTCGCATGATTCTGCTTATCTTCTATCAGCGCATAGCCATCCCCACGAGCAATGCCCATTGACCCCAGATCATAATGGAGCTGCTCATGTAGCACTAATCATTCTATATACCCGGAAAGTGTTTAGCTATAATTTATGCTTTTTAAAACGTGCTCAAAAAAACTCTGGCCTATTTAATTCGTATTAAGAAATTGATAAAAAACAAAATAATTTTTATATACACATTTTACACATACATATATACAAGTAAGAAGGCTCTAATCGAGACGGCTCGACTACGAGATACCCTGAACCCTTCAAAAAAATTAATATTCTTCTTCTTTACACACGTATAAGCTGTACTTTGAACGCTTATAACTCCATTTCTAGATGGACTATCTTCATGAAACTTTCAGAATATATTAATAGCATTCAAATCTGTCCATTTGCCAAATTACAAGTCTCTAGTATTTGAAATACGTCTTTTTCAAATTGGGGGCGAAGGGGGCGTGACATAAAAAATCTGAAAATTACAAAATCTGCGTATCCATAATATCTATCTAAATATACAAATTTGAAGTCTCTAGCTAAAACGGTGTAGAAGTTATGCTCGAAAAACGTATAAAACGTAAACGAATTTTCGATTTTTTATCGATAATTAAGGAATGGGATGAGTTATCGAAAAAAAAAAACAAAATAAACTTGTACTGCGTAACTAAGATACGAGTGTTCATGTAATTTCAGCTCTCTAGCTTTTGTAGTTTCCGAAATCTCGACGTTCATACGTTCATACTATATCAACTTATTTTTTTTTGTGCTGATCAAGAATATATATACTTTATGGGGTCTGCGACGTCTCCTTCTGCCTGTTACATACATTTTCACAAAAACATTATACCCTGAATTCCCATTTTCAATGGGTTCAGGGTATAAAAATACAATTTTTTTTAGTGAGTCAACTATTATAGTTAGAATTTTGGGTACATATGTTTATTGTTAATGAATACTATCAGGGAAGTACATTTTTTTATAGATTTCACAGCTCATAGATGGTATTTATGTATGTAAACATGACTTTCCGTGTTTGATATATGTAGATAGTTCTCTGTTTGATAAAGTTCTTATATTGCATTCATAGTCGGCACTCTGCTATCAAATTACGACAGGTGTGCTATATCGTATCAGTCATTCGTTGACTGAATATATACCCTACCTTTTCATGCAGTTAGACCTACACCATCTGAATTTGTTGCAGAATAACATTTAAACTATAGTTGGAAACAAAATATATTCATATATATTTAATTTTCAAGTGAAAAACTTTCTTTTCTTGTTTCAAAAATAAATTATAATACAAGTATTTTTTATTTTGTTTACTCAAATGATGATCTTAAACAAATTTGCTTAAATACTATAAATAGAGAATTGTGAACTCCTGCATAGTAAAGTATATGTATATATGTATATACACATACTTTCATAGTATATCAAGTTTTTATTTAAAATGTGCCCTTTAGAAAGTTACCCCTGGCGGATTTGCAAGGCGCTGCTTCGACTGCTGACCTTGACTACAATGCAAAATGTCAATTTAATTATGCAAACGAGCAAACACAAAATATGCATATTGCAATGCTGGACTAGCAGATATCCTGTAAACGTTCAACAGATTTGTGAGTGTATACAAAATTGTATTGAATCTTAAGTGGTACCCACAAAGAAGATGACTCTTAAGCGATTTTTAAATATCACTCTCAATTAAATTAAGTGTTTTTGATATATCGTATATCGTATATATGTATGTGTGAGAGTGTAAAATAAATTAAAAATAATTATATTCGATGAGATGATGATGAGTCGAGAAGTTGAGTTGTTGATGAGCTCTCTAAATTAAGGGGTTGTGATTCATCATGCTATATATATATATATATATATATATATATATATATATATATATATATATATATATATAATATATAATATATTAATAATAAACAGAGACTGAGATGACAATTAATATTTGTATATTATATGTAAATAATTAATATAATGTATTATATTACAGTAATTATTATAATATATAAGTATTATGTGTGTTTGTATATCATTTAGGTAGTCCACTTATTTTATTTATTTGTATAGATTTCTTTTTATTTATTTTACTGTATTTAACTCTGATTACTAATACTATTTTTCTTTTATATATTTTCTCACAGGTGTAGGGTAAGCTCAGACGCTTGCATATGTACATATGTATTTGAAATTACAAATGCGCCGACAATGACGTAGTCGATTTAGGAGTTGGGTCAATGGCGTGCGTCCGGCAGACCAAAAGTAGGCCGCCCAAGTTGGCGCGTGTGGAGCATGCGCGCAAAGAAAATCACGTGATGTTTGGACAGACACCGACCGGCCCATAGTCAACGTAAGGCCACGTAAACCATGCCCAGAGTCCCAGAAAAACGTGCGAGAAGTAAACAGAAAACTAAGGGATGACGTTGAAAAGTTTAAAGAGCTGACGTTATGCTGATGCCACAGCAGTATGCAGCATTGTGTACATACAGAGAATCACGCGATGCTGCTACGCTTGGGCGTATGCATCTATTCCAATGGCACATGCGAGTGAGTGAGAGAGAGGGACAGAGGATGTCAAAGTAGAAGAGAACAATTGCGGAAGTCTCTTCTGATTGACATTTGAATATACATACAGACGTATGATGTACATATCTACATGAACGTCTATCTGTATGAGGGCAATAAGTCTTCGTACGCTGCATATCACAAAGAATCATTATATATGTCTAGACCGATCAGCCGACAGCATAGGAAACCGGTCAAACGGGCTGCGTAGAGAATATCACAATGATAATCAAACGCAACGAATGCTATAGAGAATTAGATATATTATTGGTTATTGCTTCGACTATTTGCAGCACACTACGTCGTGATTGAATAAATATGTATGGAAGAACGTAATAGGTAGCACGGGTTTCGCTTTTAGCTCTGACCTTGGACCTATTTTAATTCAAGTGAATATCTATCTCTGGACGGACTATATTTACAAACTATTCGTATATTGATAAGATTGACGCATTTAAAATTCAAATAGAAATAATTGTATAGAATTATTATTAATATACCTCTATGCACTTGAAATATTTCAATAGATAGTCGTCACACACAGTTACGTACACAACTTTTGGATGTATGTACATATTTATGCTTGTATGTATAAATGGAATGTATGTATGTATAAACATCAACAAACTGACTCACCAGCCATCGCACCATACGCGTACTTCCTTTCTTGAACCGTTGCATTTTTTGTTGCTGGCATCGCCGTTACCATTGCCGTTGCAAGTACCGTTCACTAATTTGTCACTCATTTTTATTGCAATTTTTTAGAATTTGCCTTTTCGACTAGAGATTGTCACGAGTTAAGAATCACGAATAATTCATAAATATATATATATTATATATATATATATATATATATATGTAGATTTTTAATATACACTGAAAATACCGAACTAAAAGCACATTGATTTATTATACGAAGAAACGGAGGCGACGTTTACAGTTCGAGCGCCTAATGTTGTTTGTGCCGAGTTGTGACTACGTTTAATATTTTTATTTCGACAGTCCCGAAGCAGCTACTTAGTTTTTGTTTTGCTTATCAGCGCGCGAACGCTTTGGTGTTCCCAAGTGTGTGTAATTTTGATGTTCTAGTCGCTCCACAAATGTATTGCTCAATTTACGTTCCCTTAAACAAAACTAACAGCTGACTGCCAGGGTGGCCGTATCACTGAAATGCATAAAATACCAAAAATAAAAACAATTCGCCAGGAATGTTTACATTTAACTAGGAGTTCTTAGCTTAAGTTCAAGTTGCAATGCTATACTATTTTAATAATTGATAACAACTTTTTATTTTATTTTTATAAATAAATACAAATAAAATGTCTGAAACTAGTCAGAGACAAAAAAAAAAAATGGTCGTATGAAAGATTGCAGTAATTTTGTGTGAATACAAAACCTTGATAAAGGGTGGCGTATAAACGACACTCAATGCTTCTTCTTCACATACCGACAAGTGCCGCGATTTGTTGCTCCCAAAGAAATTTGTTTTTCGTGCGTTCATAAAATAGGGAAATAAAGTGGACTGTAGAAAAAATGAACTAATCTAAAATGTGTGCGTACGCATTACAATTAATAAACAAACAAACCTACGCTCATCATGTCAGATTCGATTTCGGCATTGTTTAGAGGACAGAACCGAGAGATTAACTTATTTTATTTAAATTTCACGTGCTAAATTCCGAAAACTATTATTTAAAAATTGTCTCCTATATTTTCTTTGCTTAAAACGCTGCATCGTGAGCTAGTGGCGAAGTGTGGGTTGCTTCCCTTAATTCGCGGTGCTCAGTAAATTTCATAACAAAAAAAAAAAAAAATGCCCAAACGGGGAAAAGTACCTGGAAGAGGAGCTTCTCGAAAGGAGTACGCTGCGGCAGAGGAGCGATTACTTGACATTTTCTCACCGCCCTCACCTTCCGGCACAGCAGAAGTGTCAACAACAAATTCAGAATTTGGGCAACCGGCAGCAGAATCGACGTTGTTGCAACAACCAAATGAGAATGTTCAGGAGGTAGATCCCTCACGGGACAACATGCTCCCGTTTATATCGGACGATTCGGAAATACGCAGCCTATTAGCTAACTCCGAGAGCAATGGCTTCAAGGGCTTCGATGATGCACTGCGCGACTACAGTGATACATCCGAGGCTCAGGACGATGGTAGCACTTCACTTATATATGGCATGTTCCGCAATATGGATAAGATCACTGAGTGCCAAAAGTCGAATCATGGTTATCTCAATACCCAGACTACAAGTAATTTGGCCAATGATTTCCTTCTTCCACCACTCATCCCATTCCTATATATTTTTAGGTACGTCAATAGCAGTGCTGGAGGCAGGCACATCCGCCAACTATTTGCTTACGAATGGCAACATCAATGTCCCCGAACCGGATCAGCCGGTCCAGGAGCACGGCACCCTCAATTGCCAAAATGTTATTGAAGAGTCGCACGCCGACTGCGTCATTTATGACGATGAAAATGTTGTATTACTAACGGATGAACAATGCTGCGAGATTATAGTGGGTGCCCATGATGTTCATGCGGATAATGTGGATCATGAAATGGAGCGTGCGTACTTGATGGGCCTGCAGCCAGCAAACGAGCAAGAGCAGCTCAATAATGGTGTCAGCTATTGCAACGATATGTGTGCAACTGAAGAAGAATACGAAGAGCCCAATGGAACGGAAGTTCATGTTTATCTCAGTGATGCCGCCCTGGATCAGCAGCAACACCATCAGCAACAGCACCAGCACCACCAACAGGAGCAACAGCAACAACTATTGCTCGATGGAGCCGAAGAGGATCCCAATCAGATGAGTGACTCTTACGTGGACGATCGTCCAGATATCTGTGAGGTATACGACCACGAGCTAGAGGATCATGATGACGATTGTATAGTGAATGAACAGGAGAACAATTTGGAGTTGCAGCTTCAACAAGTGGCTTTGGGACAGCAGCAGCACCAGCAGCAGCATCAGCATCAGCATCATCAGCTCAATATTTCCAGCAGTATTGATGAGCCGCATGCCATTGATGATAGAGATCAGCAAGCTACGGCAGTTACAGTTACCGGTACTGCTGCCATACCACATAGTAGCACTACAGAGTTTCCAGTGAGTTCCACATCGATGCCAAATGGCAGTGATTATGATGACTACGACGATGAGGTGGGCACAGCGGAGGAGCAATCTCCACCCAGACAGCGGAAGTATATGCCTCTGTTAAAGAATACGCTCTCCGCGGATGCGATGGATCGACGGTTGGCCAACATATGCCAGTCGCAGCCGCAATTGAGCCTGGACGAGAAAGTCATTCAATGGAATTGTGCGCTGAGCTGCGAGGCTGTCGAGGATGTGGAGAACTTTGAGGCTGTGTTCCAACAGCATGAAGCTGAACCGGCCAAGCAGCAAAATTTTAACGAATTCTGTGAATATTTGCGACAAAATTTTTCAAAAATGACGCAGGTCATTGAGGAGCAACCAGTGGAAGATGCTGTGGACGCCAATGTAGCCCCAGACACCGCATATTCCAGTGACGATGCAGTCAGGCAGAAAAGACCATGTTATAGACGCTTGCTGCACACTGTGCCGGTGCAGCACAGCGAGCTGATCATCCTCGACGATGACGACGACGATGATTGCTATGAGGTCATTGTTAATCCATCATCAACCACATTGGTGCCCCAATTAAGAAACAAAAATGATCACACGGATGACATGATCAAGCCCACGCAAACCCAAAACTTTTTGCCGCTGGGTGTGGACACAAAAGAAACATCGACGACCGACCTGACTAATTGTGCGACCTCCTCTGCGCAGCAACAGTACAGCGAATGCCATGAATACGCTTCGATTGCCAAACAAAATCGTCAAGGGGAAGCTATGCAGCAGCAGCTGGATGGATCAATGACGAATGCGAGAGGACGAGATCAGAATAATTTGCTGCAGCAGCAGGAATCTCGACGTCATTCAGCCGGTAAGTTAACTAAGAGTGAGAGGAATTGTTATTCATTTTCTAACCTATATGTATGTATTTGAAAGGTCGCGCGGATAGCGTGGAATTCCATAATGATGCCCAGTTCTATGAGCAACATGAGTTTTGCAATTACCTTGGACTCACAGAGCTGGCAACGGCCAATGCAGTGGCCACCGCTATGCGGGAGCTTGCCAACAGCAATGTGGCTCGACGATCGTTGCGCGTACGCACACAGCAGCAGCTGGACCGAATGCGCAGCGATGTTCGCGGTAAACGAAGAGAACGGCAGCAGCAACAGCAACAGCAACAGCAGCAGGAACAGGAACAGCAACGAGTGCAGGACCAGCAGAATCAACAGCACGATCACTTCGAGGATCAACATATGGAACAGCAACAGCGGCAGGAAAAGCTTGATCAGCATTTGATCAGTGATAACAGCAGCATCGTCAGCAATAACGTCATTACTATTAATACCAAAAAGACGGATCTAAGCAGCAACTCCATGCCGCCGGTAACAAACACCTCATTCATATACCCAAGGCCGTCTTTAGTTACCGGTACATCTATGGAGTACTACTATCAACCTCGGTCCGATAACCAGGAGCATCCTCAGGGCGCTTCCGCAATGGCTTCTAACGACTATCACTCAATGTCGTTGGAGGCGGCATTCGCCAAGGTGTATGCCTCGGCAGCGCCAGCCCAAAAAGAGCTGCACGAGTGTATGCAGAATCGTCTGCGACAGGCGCGTGAAACAAAGCCTTCCATTTACATTGTAAAATCCTTGAATAATACCACCCCGTCACCGACTGCGAAGCAAGATACAAAGAATTTAACATCACCGTCGCCGGAGCGCCTGCAGCAAAAACGAAAACCCGATCTACCGCCAGAGGCCAGACCGTCGCGCAAGACGTTTAAGAAGATGATGTCCAAGTCAGAGAAACGACGTCGAACCACTGGCGGTGCCACCACTACGACTACGCCAAACGAGCGCGATTTAGTTACGCGCTCGACGACGCACTTGAACTCGAAATTGCTGCGCAATCGCAAGGTGAGCCTGTTGAAGAGCTACGAGTTGACGGATGTGTCGGTTTACGGGCGAGCCAAGCGACTAGCCGGCGGCTCGGCACCAGCTGCCAAACCAATATCTAAAGGTGCAAAGAAAAAAGTAAAGAAGACGCCACCGCCTCCAGAGCAAGTGGTGATCTCCCATGGAACTTCCCTGAGTATCCGCCCGGAACAGTTATCGCCGTCTACGCCTAGAAAACTGAGGCTGCCGGTAGTAGAGCCAAATGTCGTGGTTAGGCGAAAGCGTTTCCGTACCAAATCGCTTCCATCGGCATTGAGTAAAGATCAGCCGGCACAAGACACTGCGAATACTGACGTGGGCCCAACGGAGCCTGAACTGAGTGCAAAACAGCAACAGTCTGACAAGTTGCCTATGGATATACACGAGTTTATCACAAACAGCGCTATTGTCAGTCCGCCGATGTATAGTGCGGCAGTTCGTCATTATGTAAATGCTGTTTGTCAACCAAAGGAGCTGCTTTTCACAGAGCAGCCGCATCAGCAGCAACAGCAAAAGTCGCCAAAGACCCAAATGCAGACTCCACCTGAAGGCTTCTTCGACGTGACAGCGTCCTTTGCGCAACTGAGCAAACCTTCATTGAATTATCCGCCCATAACACCGCCATCCCCGCAGCGTACGCCACACTTTTCCCGACGAAGTCGCCAAGTAGCTGGCACAGCACATAACCCTAATAATGCATTCCAAATGCAATACGTTCACCCAACTCAACCAGGTGGCATCTTGTCCCTGACTAACGGCTTGAGCGAGTTACACAACCCGCTGGCGGGAAAGAATGGCAAGGTGCTTTATATATACTATGAGCTCGATCAGCTCATTGTGGTGCAGGAGAAATTGGTTTCGTTTTGGAAGTACTCGAAAATCTTCAAAGTGCTGCAGAAGGACGAGGGCCACGATTCAGCGAACCAACAGCACTCATTCGATATATTTGGCTCGAACATAAATGAGAATTCGCGCAAATCGTCTGCGGACTCAGAGAAGTCCACTGAAGGCGTTTGTCAACGATGGATACCTTTGGGTTCAATCCGTCGTCTTACAAACGGTGAGTTTGGTCTAGAATTTAGCTTTCAGTTTATTATCTTCTATTATATGTGATTTTTTCTTATAGACATTGAAATTCTGGCACCATTCGATAATAGACTGTGCACGCACAACTCAACGCCCGTTTACATTGAGATGCGCAGCCATCCGCTGGATCATCATAAGCGCGAGAGCAACCTTTTATCGTTGTATGTGAATGTCTACTATTACTGTGAGGAGGAGCTGCGCCCTAAGATGCACTCAGTGCATCTTGATGCAGTCAATTGGTGAGTACAACAACTCCAGTCCCCTCCTTATAGAAGTATAAATAATTGATGTCATTATGTTTAGCGAATCGAACCAGGTGATCTACACGAGCATAACGGAGTCGCGCTACTTTGTTATGGCCTGGCAGCAGGATTTGATGGTGGGCAAGCCGCGCGCTGGTATTTGCAAGTACTCGCTGACACCCACACTGGATACGCTAGCCAGCATACGGGAGTTCAAGCAATTGCGTCATGAGTTGAAACACATTGAGTGCCTGACGGAGGATCGCCTGATTGGTTATGGACAGACGCGAGTAACTATTTGGGATCACCGTAGCGGTGATACGTTAATGAACTATGACCTGGGCTTCGATCTGGGACAGAATCTGGGCGTTATGCATTTTCCAAGCTTTGAAATGGATCAGAGCAGCCTGCTTGTGTTGTATCAACATGTCAAAGAACCGAACAAATGGCCAGAACTGCGTATCATTGCCTGCGAGTTATCACACGCTACGCCAACGCATCGTATATTGCACGTCCATCGCCTGCCTTCGCCACAATTCGATTCAGAGTTGGTGGCCGTCAATACAGGGGATCATGTGATACTGAAGTCCCCAAGAGACGATGAAATGTGGATTAACACATCAGATCCACGGCAGCTAATATATTTAGCGCCCCAGAGCAATCAGCGATTTTATAAGCGACAAAAGTCACAGGTTATAACCATGACGCCGAATACACTAGTCGTGGATAGCATTTCCAATCATGTATTGAAGCTGGCCACTGCGCATCAGAATTTGATTGCAAATTCCAAGAGTACGGCGGAATCAACTGGTGGCTCATCTCCGTTGCCAGTGTCCGTATAGAGAAATGGGGTAACATTTCACTCACAAGAAGAACATCTAAAAACCAGCCACGCAGAATTCCTCGTCGTTTTAAATCAGATTGGGATCTAAAATTGAATATAGTTTTTTAGTTAATTTTTTTTAATGAATTCTTGATTGCCTACCAAAATTTGTCCGTAGCATCTACCAACTATTATTAAATATAACTAAATGTATAAAACCACAGATGCTTTTGAAGTAGTATCGTTATCAGTTTAAGTTAAGCCATAAATCTTTATATATATACACATGCATATTTATACATTATTGATGTATGTAAATATGTTAAATGGAATTCAATATCAATCGTTGTCTAGGAAGTATGAAGACCAGTTGAATTATATTGTAATTTAGTTTAAGCTTTCAGGTCAAGCTTTACGTAACGTGTTTATTTTATTTTCTTAAAGAAAACAATGCTTTAGGCATACAACTAGCATATGGCTAGATATATAGTTAATATGAGAGCGGATAGTGTTAAATTTAATAAATTTAATTTTAAAATAACAAACTGAATAAAAAGGAATATATATAAATATATAATAAATTAAAAATATGTGACATTTTACATTTTTGACATGGGGCGGGCCTCATTCTCCCCTAATTAATTGGAACACAATTGTATTATTTTAAATGATGTATTTTCAACGTATTTGGTATATGAACTAATAAATTTCAGCTACACATTCTTTTAATCGTTACAAATACAACATTACGATCTAGTTATTATTAGTATAATTTTAATATTTATTTCTTACTACCAGCTAACGTATTTACAGAAGATATACTTACAGGAAAGTAAAATTCATATAAAAATGCTAAATGTTTATGGTCTATAAGTACGATTATATACAGATACATATGTATATATGCACATATCCATATAATATTATACATATCGGTTACAAACTCTGACAAAGCAGCCTGGACGCTGCCTAATTAGGAAGCCGAGTAATTCTAACGTTCCTTAAAACTCGTTAAAACGTTTAATGAAATGCTTAAAAAAAACTGTTTTAACAGTTGGGCGACTGACCGCGGTGGAGAGCTAATGAGCCTAATCGGATTGATATTTTAGCTTAAAACGTAGTTCTTACTTATATAGTAAAGTACAAGAAGATTCGCAGGATGCTGCTGCGAAAGAAAGGTAAGATTTGTAAACTTATATATGCTTGTATAATTAGTGAAATGTTTATCGAAAAGCACTTTAGAACTTAAGAAGGCGCCAAATCGAAGCGTTAAAGCGAGGGTCCATACACACTTTGAAGCAGTCACTACAACTCCTTGTCTGGCTTTTTCTTTGGCATCGTCCCCGTAGCCAGTGCAGCTGCAGCTGCTGCTGCCGCTGTTTCATTCTGATGAGCCTCTTTAGCCAGTTGCCAACGCTTGAACTCCACCATCTGCATGATGCGAACGCGCAGCTGTGCACGACGCTGCATCGCCGCCGACAGCTTGGTGAACTCCTGGCTATACATGAAGACGACGGGTATGGCGACATCATCTTTCCCATCGCCGGACATCGCAAACATCGGTTGCGTCTCGCCGGAAGAACCTGATACATTATCACAGACGATCAGCGCCGTGGCGCCCACTTTTTGTGCCAAACGCGCTTTGCTAACGAATGTGCAATCGCCGCGTTCCGCAACAAGAATCTTGCCAGACACATCGCTGGCGTTCTCCAGCTTCTCGTCGCAGGCGCGGAACGGACTGGCCAGCACAATTTCACCTTCGACAAATTGTTCGCCGATTAGCTCTGGACTGAAGTGTGATGGGCCGGCCATCAAAGCGGTCCAGTCCTGCGACTGCTCATCCAAAGCATAAGCAACGGCCTGCAAAATAAAATAGAAATGTATATTAGTTGAACTAATGAGTAAAAACAAATATTATTAATTCATAAATAATCTAATTGGTGTCCTTCAATTCATTATAAAATTCTGATAATTCTTATTATTTGAGTTACGCACCTGTAGTTGCGCTAGTTGGTTCATACTCTGCATCTTGGTTAGCTCCAGCATTTCCTGCATAAACTGCAAACCCATTTCACCCTCCTCTTGGCTCTTTGCCTATGGAATTTATGGAATTTAAATAAAAATATGAAATCAATTATGAAATATACATTACAATTACATTATCAAATACAAAAATTAAAATGAAAAGCCTCGAAAGAACAAGAAGCAAAAGAAAACTTACATTATAGAAACTATGAAACAGTCGCACCTTGCCTTGGTTTCGGTCGCCTACCGAAACCATGGTGATGCCCATGTCGTATACAGCTCGCAGATGATCTGCATTGCTTGCCTGAAAATCGAGGGCACTGAGTCGCTTGCCACTGACGGTGCGCGGGCACGAGCCCGTAATGAAGTTGCGCAATGGTTTGCGTACTTTTTCAGGAAAAAGCTTATTGGAACTGGGGCAAGTCCGCATGAAGTCGAGTACGTTGTGCTCGTCCGATTGCCGAAAGCCTGTAAATAATAATTACAATTAAATTAAGTTTATGGATTTACATATATCACTTACTAAACGTGGAGTTCCCCAGCTGTGCTATGGACAGAGGCAACAGATGCGCCTCGGTGGTGAACACAAACTCATCCACATTGATGATTAAATCTTGTGGCTCAGAGAACAGCAAAAACAGATACTTAAATGTCTCGGATAGTACAAATGAATCCATTCGATCCTCATGTTTGCCGGTGCGTACATCGTTGACGGCTGCGTAGCCGCAGGATACCTTTGCATACTTTTGCAGCGTCTTCAAAGCTCGCTTGCCCACCTGAAGGTAATGATGATCGCCGGTGGCACGATACAAGAAATAAGTAGACTCAATGAACTCAGGCCTCAGATGATGCTGGCCCCAATGTATTTGAAAATCTACTGTCCACGCCTCTGGTATGAGCGTGTGCATCTGCATCACTTGGTACAGCATTTCGTGGGTTTGCACTGCCGGCTTTAGATCGCCCGAGAGCACCTGCAATCCCGGCCAGAATGCCAGCAGGGAGTCCATGAAGTTTCGTGACTTTGCATGTGGCCGATGCATCAGCACATCGAGCAGCATGGGACCCTCGCTGACGTACTTCATCACGGCGTTATAGTGGCGATTAAACCGAGCCAGATACTTGTCATCACCGAGCAGCACGTACGATTTGAATAGATATTCGTAGTAGCTATCAATGCCAGCACCCACGCCTGAATCACGACGCACCCAATCACCCGAGTGGATATTCAGCACCGTTCCCATCAGATCGGAGCCTCGATGGCGCAATTTCCACAATGCATCCATTGCAGCATGTGCGCGCACCTCAAAAATAGGATCGCCCGTTAGCCGCGACAAGGCGGCAAACTCCAGCAATATGGTGCCCGCGCAGGCAGTGCACGTTTCTCGTGACTTCTTCAGCTGCGGATCTTTCATGCCCAGTCGCAGATTGACGCGTGCATGCGGTATACCCGTTGTGGTATTGAATGCCGGCAACAGACGATAGCCCAGCTCACGAGCCATCTCCAGCATTTCGCCCTTATACCAGTGCATCACGTCCGCTTGCTTTTGCAGATATTCAGCGAGTATGTGAGCCGAGAGTAAGCCACCCACCATACGAATATTCGTCTCGAACACTGAGACAATGATATCACTATCAAACTGCACGTCTCGTATGACCAATTTTACGGCGTGCTCGAACTCTGCAAAGTCACCCAGCAGCACCAATGTGTCCAGCGAGTCCACCAATGTCATCGAGAAACTGAAAAGCAGAAATTTATAAAGACTGATCAGTATTGCTAATTGGATAACATAAATATTTGTCTAGCTTAGCAATGATTTTAATTATCTATATCTAAGGTGTTTTCTTTCCCTTTATATTACCTTGCAACAAAAAATAAACATTTTATCTTTAAAACTACGAAGTCATATATTCCTATGCGATTCAAGCTAATGTAAATATGTTAATAGGAATATATATATTAATAATAACAAATAGCTAATATGCAAATAGAAATATTAACTCCACCAAACTGAAGGCGTTAGCCTTCAATACATTGCTTTTGCCATAAGTTAGCTTTAAGTAATAAACTTATAATCCTATTTTTATGTTATTTTAATTTACTATTTACTACATATTGTAAAATTGTTAATGAGTGAAATAAATAAAATAAACTAAATATAAGCCTAATCCAATCTGATGTGATTAAATCCGCATAAAATTAGTATTAGAGAGGATATATGAATAGTTTCTTTTCTTAATGTATAATCATATCTGTTTGAGGTCTTTAAACGCATTAGTTCAAAGTTTATAAATATAAAATATACATTAGAAATTTACTATCTTGTACATTGCCAATATAAAATGAAGATTAGATTAGACTGTCAAGCATTTTAAAAGTGACTATTAATGGAAAGTATTGCACTTATCAAGTTTTTATCTAATCATTACAAATATCTATAACACGTATTTGGCGTTATTTTTTTACTTACTTGCCCAATATGTCGTCCATGTCGCCTCTTGAGGGCGTCACGCCGCGGTAGCGTCCCTTGCAGGAAAGTGGCATTAGCTCATCGGCAGGATATGCGTTCTCCATGTAGGCATGATATGCATGATAGAACATTTCGCGAGACTCTTCGCTAAAAAAGCAATGGACATATTTCAAAAATGCTTATATGTAGCTGTGTTCAATTACCGCAGTTCCGCGCGCTCCTTGTGCGACATGTTTTGGGTGGGCATTGTGCTCGCATCCTCACTAATTACGCTCACAATCAGCAGGAGCAGGGAGAGCAGTGATGGTAACAGCAGGCGCTGCGCCACGATCGACAATGTTGTCGAGCTCATCCTATCGTTTGGCTGGAACTGGTGTCGGAACTGGAACTGGAATTGGGAGCTGAAGCTTGCTGAGCTCAAGTGCTAGCTCCAATTCCAAGCAGCTGGTGCTGTTCGTCTATCGCTTTTGGCAGCCACAGTTGCCGTTACTTATCACCTTGTTATTATTTTTGTTTGTTGGTAGTGACGTTGACCTTCACTTTGAACGTGTTATTTGTCGTTTTACTTGTGTATTTGAATTTATCGCGTTCTCCGCTTTAGTAGAGTTTCTCCGCTTTTAATTTGAAATCAGCGCTTCATTTAAATATATGGATGGTAGACTGTCACAAGAAAAATTAGTAGAAATTATATTCATACATGCACATGCAAACATATGTATATGTACATGTGTATGTGTATGTGTATGGGTCTTTACATTTACGACCATTAACCTTACCTGACAAAAATATTTTAAAATATTTGTTGCACTTTTTCTTGCATTTGTGCGTTTGTGACGTGCCCAGCTGCGTTGTTTGCATTTTTTGTTCATTCAAAGTAGCAACATTTCAAAATAGTTTATTTTTAATCTTGTTTGCTGCTTCTGCTGCTGCTGCCTGCTACTGCTCCAATAACAAAACACCACGACTGCAAATCGCCGAAACCCGAGCAGCGACCTCTCGTTGCGAGATAAATTTATACGCTGCAGATGTTTAGAATGTACACATTGTATTTATATGTGATGCCTCATATGAGTAATTGTCGCTCGTGTATAATTAAGCTTCGCTGGCAGTTCCTAAATTGGTTAAATGGCTAGTTCTTATCAATTCTATTCAGTAAGTTACAGTGCGAAAAGACTAGTGCTGTAAAATATGTACATATATATACTTTACTATCTCTTTGTATTTGACATTCTATGGTTACCCTAAAAAAATTGTGCTTGGATGACACCGTCAATTTATGAAATACTTCTGAATTTAAAATTTAAGTGCATCGGAAATTTGATATTATTTAAATCTCTTGATAAATCGAAATAAAAAGTAAATTCATGGGTTAGAAATACGGAATGTTTTTATGTAGGTATTATACTTCAACAAAACAAAGTGTCATTCCATTGTTGCCTTCGAAATGTGTCCAAACGCAGTTCGAATTAACAGTGCTGTAAAATGGTAAACAACAGCTGATTTTCCGCGCCTTTAAATTAAAAATATATACAAAATGGTCAGCACATATATTTTTGGAAATCGTATTAGTTTCAAGTAAATATAAATATTTGTGTACTTTTTCTGTATAGCGACGTAGTTTGGCACCCAGTCAAAGATTGGGAGTGCGTATCAAACCAAAGGATGCCTTTACCCCTCCATTGCTAAAGAAAAATAAGCGTGTATGTCAGGAGGAGCTGCAGAAACGCCAAAGCGCCCTACGCGATGCCACCAATCGCGTCGAACTTCCGCTCCCGATTCGCTTCACGGCGAATAGCGAGTATGAGCAGGCTATCGCCAAGGTGTTAGCGCGTAAGTTCAAAGTACCCATTGCCAACTATGTGCCAGATTATGGAGGAAATCGTACACTGGGTGTGCGTCGCACTATAGTACGGCGAGCCCTGCACGATCCACAGGCGTGCAATGCTTTGGTCCTATATATGCCGCCGGCCTACACCGAGCATGAGCGTATGTCAATGGATCCGAGTAAGTTGCAGGTACATGTTGTAGTTGACCCAATCCTTAGCAACGTACTGCGTCCCCATCAGCGTGAAGGTGTACGTTTCATGTATGAGTGCGTGGAAGGGAAACGAGGTAACTTCAACGGCTGTATTATGGCTGATGAAATGGGCCTGGGCAAAACGCTGCAGTGCGTCACTTTAACGTGGACGCTGTTGCGTCAAAGTCCCGATTGCAAGCCAACGATATCCAAGGCTATTGTTGTCTCTCCCTCTTCGCTTGTGAAAAACTGGGAGAAGGAGTTTACCAAATGGCTACACGGCCGCATGCACTGCCTGGCCATGGAGGGTGGCTCCAAGGAAGAAACGACACGCGCTCTGGAACAGTTTGCCATGAATACAGCAACGCGTTGTGGCACACCGGTGCTGCTGATTAGTTATGAAACATTTCGCCTTTACGCACACATACTCTGCAAAACCGAGGTGGGCATGGTCATCTGTGATGAGGGCCATCGGCTAAAGAATAGCGATAATCTCACATATCAGGCGTTGATGGGTCTGAAGACCAGACGTCGTGTTTTACTCTCCGGCACGCCGATACAAAATGATTTAACCGAGTATTTCAGTTTGGTAAACTTCGTCAATCCGGAAATGTTAGGAACTGCAGCCGATTTTAAGCGAAACTTTGAAAATGCAATTCTACGCGGTCAGAATGCCGATTCCACGGACACAGAACGCGAACGCGCTTTACAGAAGACCCAGGAATTAATTAGTTTGGTCAATCAATGCATCATACGACGCACAAATCAAATCCTCACCAAATATCTACCGGTTAAATTTGAAATGGTCGTGTGTGTCAAATTAACACCAGTCCAATTGCAAATCTATACGAATTTTCTCAAATCGGATCAGGTGCGCCGCAGTCTAGCAGGTAAAAAAAAAAGACAATACTAAATTAATTTAAAGCTAAAGCTTAAAAATATATTCCAATTAGATTGCACTGAGAAGGCATCGCTGACGGCATTGGCGGACATAACAACGCTGAAAAAGCTGTGTAATCATCCGGATTTGATTTACGAGAAAATAGCTGCAAGGGAAAAGGGCTTTGAGAACTCACAGAATGTTTTGCCGTCCAATTACAAACCAAAGTTAATTGATCAGTATTTCTATTTCTATATAATATTAATATTTGGATATATATTTGTAGAGATGTCAACCCGGAGCTGAGCGGCAAGTTTATGCTGTTGGATTTCATGTTGGCTGCCATACGAGCCAATAGCGACGACAAAGTGGTGCTCATCTCGAACTATACGCAGACGTTGGATCTGTTTGAGCAGCTGGCGCGTAAGCGGAAATACACTTATGTTCGTTTGGATGGCACCATGACGATTAAGAAACGCTCCAAAGTTGTGGACAGATTTAACGATCCCGATACCGACTGCTTTCTCTTTATGCTAAGCAGCAAAGCCGGTGGCTGCGGCTTGAACTTGATAGGTGCAAATCGGTTATTCATGTTTGATCCCGACTGGAATCCAGCAAACGATGAGCAAGCCATGGCTCGAGTCTGGAGAGATGGGCAAAAAAAGCCGTGTTATATCTATCGCTTGGTGGCAGTAAGTGTACTAAATCAGCTGAGCTCCAATTCCATTTAATATATATTATCTCTTAATTAAGAGCGGTTCAATCGAGGAGAAAATCCTGCAGAGGCAGACACACAAGAAGTCGCTGTCCAGCACAATCATAGACAACAACGAGTCGGCTGAAAAGCATTTTACTCGCGATGATCTAAAGGATTTGTTTAGTTTTGAGGCCAACGTGTTATCCGATACGCACACCAAGTAAGTGCCTTTTACTTATCAAATATATCAGTAATCATGTATGTTTCTCGCACTTTTCAGGCTTAAGTGCAAGCGTTGTTTCCAAGACGTGCAAAGACAGCCACCAGCAGAGAAAACAGACTGCACTTCGCATCTGTCGCAGTGGTTTCACTGTTCAAATAATCGCGGCTTGCCTGACAGCATATTGTCCCAGGCATGGACAGCAAGTAAATGTGTTTCATTTGTATTCCATCATCGATCACAGGGGGAATCGAAGCCAGCGGCCATTATCACAGAGGATGATCAATCGGAGCAACAGCAGTTGAGTCCTAAGCGCACTTCCAAAAGCGACGATGATGAAGACTTTGATCCAGAGAATAGCGCTGAGGAACAATTCCTGGGCTTCTAAGTTGTTGAATTTACAATTAATTTATTGTTTTTGCATTTGCGGAACCTGATTTAGACTTTAAGCTAATCTAAAAACTAATTTCTTTTGTTACTTGTTAACAATTAACCTAATATACATAAGTAGTTTAACATTTAAAATAATGCTTGTCAACTTCATTAACAGAACTACAAGCACGTAAAATGTCTTAGCCTAGTGCAGAATTCAGATTTAAAAAACACCTTGCATATACACACATTCAACAAATATCATGAACAGACACACGATATTGCCTCTATGTATGTATATATGCATCAGTAATAAACTAATGCAGTGTTAACACAGTCAATAGAACACTTTTGTGTAAGTTTGTATGTGTATACATATAAATTATGGGGAGAGTTAAACGTCAATAATCTTATGCTCCAGTTCGACCCAGACGTTGCTCTTTTCAGGTGGCTTTTGCAGGGGAGAAGGCTGCTGCAGTAGATCGACCAAAAAGTTTCCAACGCTTTGGTAGTAACTGTAAAGTGATAAATTAGTGTACATTAGTTAGATTTTAATTATGGGTATAATGTAACTGTTAAAAGTAATTTGGAATTTCAAGAAATTTTCAATTGAAGGAGGATTAGTAACTAGAGCTCTCTATTAAGTCAACACTTCAACCATTCATTAGATCTGCATACAAATTCAGATGCCCGTCTGAATGACTCAAGCACTTATCGACATTTAATCTAATTGTTATATGAGGTTCATAGCTTACCCATCGACTATCCAAGTGTCGTTGTGTGAGCCCCCCGGAAATTCAAGCATACGTTTCTGTTCACTACCGCATTTGGTATACAAGGCACGCATCATGCGCGGTGGCACTAGGTTATCTGCAAGGCCCGATATAAATAGAAAAGGCACCGAGCACTTGCTTATCTTGCTAAGTGAATGATACTGTGAAAGAAAAGCGGAATTGAGAACAATAAATACAATAATAAAACAAATATTAAAATTTTAATTACCTTATTTTTATACAATAGATTTGGTATGTATTTCACAGATGGGTGCACCAGTTCGACCGCCATATCACGTATACTGGTGAATGTGTTTTCTACAATGGCACACATTAGTTTTTGGCCATAAACAGTGTCGGCGGCTACATCGATTACAACGGCGCCGCCTAGCGAGCGACCAAAAAGTATAAGCTGCGAATGATCCAGGTCATGGCGCGTGTGCAAATAATCAATTGCGGCACGTGCATCTGTTACCAGACCACGTTCGGAAGGAACGCCAGTTGATAGACCATAGCCGCGATATTCGACCATTAAGATATTGCAGTGCAGATGATGATAAATGCCCCAGACCTTTGAATGAAAAATTAAATTCATATAAACTGATAAAAAACACTCTTGTTTTCTTTCTCTCATTACATTTTGCATGCGATGTCCCATATTGCCTGCATTGCCATGAAAATAGATTAATGTGGGTACTGATTTGCAGCGTTCCTCTGGTTGGCTTATCCAGAAGGCATGCAGGGTAACTCCATCGGGCGTCTTTATGCTAACGGTAAGATGTGGCAGGTTGTGCATTGTGGGGATGGGTATGTAAATGCGGGAGTTTGTTGGCAAATCCGGATGATACAAGAGTAAGTCTTGTGCATGGTAGAAAATAACTGCAAACAAACAATGATCTTTATTGGAACCATTATATATCTGTAATCGTTTACATACGTAATAAAATAGCTGCAAAGAGCGTAAGCGTCATGTAACCCCCATAAAAATAATAGAAAATGAAGAATAGAAGAAAAGCGCCTACAATGCCCACGCCTATACCCCGCGATTTGGGCAACGCTATGCCCACTTCTTTCATTTTGTACACGTCTGTAAGTATGCACGAGTGCTACATGCTGCAATTCTTTCAGTTTTTAATGCACGAGCATTGTAAATTGTAGAAAGTAGATAGGACCAGGAAGCGTCGACGTAGTTAGAGCAGATGTCGCGGAACTGCCAACTTAATATTAATATCATGCAGTATAAGAAATCAGCTGTATGTGGTCGGAAACAGGTGTATAGTTGCGATGAATTTATTGGGGTTTGCAACTCTGGTTGACTCGATAAATTTCACTTCCAAAGTAGCCCTGCTTAAAACAAAATGGCGTATTTTTTACTGCAATAGACCAAGACGACGTGAACATCTTTTGTGTAGTAGAAAACTGCATTTAAAAACAAGTGGCTCACTTTGGAAACAAAACAAACATTCATCAAAACCGTTAAATAGTGTATTGCATGTTTAATGAGCGCTATAAGGCAACTCTGTGTGCTACCACGAAAATATAATGAGCCAGGTAAGTAGGCCTTGAAAAAGCTGTGACAGTGAACGTCGTGTAAGAGAAAAAATAACAAGAAAACTATGAAAATTGACTATCACTCGAAACAAGGCGATATCAATCAGTTGAATTCGAGTCGTCGTGTGAGTATTATTATAAAAAACTGTGCTGTATTAAATTTCTACGTTGCTTTTGTGGGTGTGGCATGTGCCAGTCACGAAGAATGACCCAAGAGGTGTCCCCCCGAGTGAGACTCCGTCACACGTACGGCACTTTGTACGTCAGCTAATACGGCTTTCAATCATAAAAGTGCTTAAATATTGTATATTCAATAGTGTTTCACTGTTTTCACAACGTCAATCGATTCCCGAGGATTCAACGTGGCAGCCAGTGTTAATTTTCTGAAAATCCATTGGGTACCCATTTTCGCAAAATTCGTTTGAATTTTAACATTTCAGTTTGTTTTCATTGAATACCGCATCAAAAAATGCATAATTTCCATTATTTTTTAACAATTCGAGTAGAAATAGAAAATTTTCATCGATTACGTAACCACATTTTGTCAGGTGCAAAGTTTTCCTCGTGCTCCAAACACTAAATTTCTGGCCAATTTTCGTGGAATATTAGCCCGCCAAAACGAATCTCACACAGGATTAGTCTTCATTTGACTCAATTTTTGTACTAAAATCTATTTTCAACATTTGTTGTCCTCTTTCTCTGAATTTGAGCAACAATGCTGTGCATGTAGACACAGAAATGGTCGTCAGTGTCATGAAATCCGCGTATTTTTGATATATTTACCGGCTTTTCTCTCCAGGATCGCGTAAAAAGACTTATTCATCCATTTGTTAGTAGTACGCCTGCGTACCCGGGTCAGTCAACGTGATAAAGCCAGAAAGTGCTGGTATTTATATAAAAAACGCCCTTTATTGCTCAAAGCTGTATTTCTGGAAAGGATTAGCCATGAAACTGCAATGTACATACGTGTTCCTACAACTGCAAAGCATTTCAATTACACTGGTGACATCTTAGACTGTAGCAACTACAAAATATATCTCATTTTGCATACCTTCTGATGTTATTCGGTAATATAAGGAATTCACCCATATCTGGCCAGGATTCGGGTTGATTTTTCACTTCTGATCTGTTCTTAGTTGCTATATTGTATCAGAACCATTTGCTAATGGTGTGGTGGGGCTATTAAATAACAAATCGCGATTTATAGAAAATAATTATAACTTTGTGCAAAGGATGTGCTCCCCAAAAGCTGGAGGGGATCCAGCTCCGTTAACCCGTTAGCTGATATTACTGTATTCTAGACGAGTACTGAAATGTAAATCCTGGTTTAAAGCTAGGTTGAGAGATCAAGTGAATTTATAAACAATTGGTTCTCTGGTCACATTAAGCTGATCTATACAAATATAATCCGAAGGACTGCCTGGTATGTTGAATATTCTTTCCCATATTAGGATATTGAGCTATAAGGCATGAAAACTATATAATGCTAATTGATCTGTACATATTGTGGCAGATGAATTCTTTACATATGCCGTCAGTTTTCTGAAATTTAAATGCTTTACAATATTTTAGATTTTATAATTGGCTTAAGAGTAAGAGATTTGTTACAAACGTAGTATTCGATTCCAACGTAAATTAATAGAACCCATCAACCAAATAGTTAAATTCCAATTGAAGTATAATGTATTTATTAAAATGATTCACCAGTTGTCGTAGGAGTTTCGCCATAATCCCCTTTTTTTAATCTTACACAGGCACTCAATGAATCGTCGCATAGTATAGGCTCAGACGAACAAGATGACACAAGAGAAGAGGCCAGTGGTAGTGGCAGCGCTAGTGGGAGTGGATCCTCTGGCTCCGACTCCGATTCAGACAGTTCCTCAGGTAACTCCAGCGATGGACGCAGTTCGCAGGAGACAACGGTTGCCAAAGCGGCGGTGGCAGGTTTTCCACCAACAGCAGTGGCCGCTCAAGCAGATACCAAAACGAATGGCTTTACAGATGGGAATGAGGACGACAGTTCCAGTAGTGGTTCCAGTGCCAGTGATTCCGACTCCGATGCGGAGGCTTGCGATGAGCCGGACAGAACAAATAATAACAACAACAGCAGCAACAACATCAGTAACAGCAGCAAGTTGCATACGAGTAGTAGCAGCAGCTCCTCTGGCACCTCTGCAGCAACCCATGCCAAGGCTGGCGAAGAGGATGATGAAGATGACGATGACGACGACGATGATGATGATGATGATGATGAAGAAGAAGATGGTGAAGAAGAGAAGACACAAAAATTACAGGCCGTCAGCGAAGCCAGCGCCGATGAAGATGATGCCAGTGATAGCTCCGCCAATGCCTCGCCCACATCCTCCAGCAGCAGTAGCAGCAGCGTAAGTTTGCTTTGGCTTAGTGCCTCTCTAATACATTAGCTCATGTACTTTAAATAACTCTTCAGGAAGATGAGGAGGATGATTACAGACCTAAGCGGTCAACGCGACAGCCACGTAAAGCTGCGCCGTCCGTTGCTGAAAAATCAAAGAGACCTGCCAAGAAGAAGAAGAAGAAAAACCAAACGTAAGTTAAATTAGTATTAGATTGATTGCACTCAAACATTTGCAAGTTAGCGACCCAATTATTGTTAGGTCATGAATTTCTTGAATATTTACTTTGTGTTTTTTCCTTTTGAATTTAATGGATATTTTTAGTAATATATCATATCCTTAGACGCTAAGGAAAACTGTACAGCGTAGCACTATTAAGTTTTTTATTACTATTTTTTTTTTAAAATATAAAACTAACTATGAAATGTTCTCAAAGAACATTTTTTTATGATTTGCTAAACAGGATGCCGTGAAATGTAAAAATTGCATTTCGATATATAAGATCAAACAAATGGCAAACCAATCGTATTATTTTAGAATTGTTGAGCGAAACCTTTTAAGCATCTATTCATACACAGTTGGGACTCCGACGAGAGCGACGGGAGTAACGACGCAGATAGCGATGAGGCACACTTCGCCACACAGAAACGCAAGTGCAATGCTCGTTCTGGAGGCAACAGACAGTCACAACATCAGCAGCCGCGACGTCGCGTGAAATCCTTTAGTTCTGAGGACAGTGACGATGATGATGCGAGCAAGCGGTATGTATTTTAAATAATTTAATAATAATAAGAATAATAAATAAAACCATTCTTTTCTCAATCGTAATACCAGATGCGCAACTCGTCGCACTGCTGCTGCTGTAAGTTACAAAGAGGCCTCTGAAGACGAGGCTACCGACTCGGAAGACCTGCTGGAATTCGAGTACGATGAAAGTCAGGCAGCGGCCAATGCGGCCGCCGCTGAGGAGGAGGAAAAGTGTGAGACTATAGAGCGAATACTTGCAAAGCGCGATGGCAAGAAAGGCTGTACCGGAAATCAAACGACAATTTATGCCATTGAGGAGAATGGATGCGATCCGAACGCGGGTGGTGAAGAATCATCAGAGCAGTTGGAGGTTCAATACCTGATCAAATGGAAGGGCTGGAGCTACATACACAATACCTGGGAGTCGGAAACGACGCTGCGCGAAATGAAGGCGAAAGGCATGAAAAAGCTGGACAACTTCATCAAGAAGGAGCAGGACACAGCCTACTGGCGTCGCTATGCTGGCCCTGAAGATATCGATTACTTTGAGTGCCAGCAAGAGTTGCAGCATGATTTGCTTAAGTCGTACAACAATGTGGACCGTATAATAGCGCGTGGCACGAAACCCGATGACGGCAGCGAGGAGTTTCTGTGCAAATGGCAATCGTTACCGTATTCGGAGTCCACGTGGGAGGATGCAACATTAGTGTTTAGGAAATGGCAACGGTGTGTGGAACAATTCACGGAGCGAGAAAACTCCAAGTGGACGCCATCTCGTCACTGCCGTGTGATTAAATATCGTCCCAAATTCTCACGCATCAGATCACAGCCTGATTTTCTGGTAGACGGTCTAACACTCCGTGACTATCAAATGGATGGACTGAATTGGTTGTTGCACTCCTGGTGCAAGGAGAACTCTGTTATACTGGCCGATGAGATGGGTCTGGGAAAGACAATACAAACAATATGCTTTCTCTACTCGCTCTTTAAGATTTATCATCTGTATGGACCGTTTTTGTGTGTGGTGCCGCTCAGTACAATGACCGCCTGGCAGCGGGAATTTGATTTATGGGCGCCCGATATGAATGTAGTTACATATCTGGGTGACATCAAGTCACGCGAGCTAATACAGCAATACGAGTGGCAGTTTGAAGGCTCCAAAAGACTGAAATTCAATTGCATATTAACGACCTATGAGATTGTACTAAAGGACAAGCAATTTCTGGGCACCCTTCAGTGGGCGGCATTGCTTGTGGATGAGGCGCATCGGTTGAAAAACGATGACTCGCTGTTGTATAAATCGCTCAAGGAATTTGACACAAATCATCGACTGCTCATTACGGGCACACCGTTACAGAACTCACTGAAGGAGCTTTGGGCTCTGCTTCACTTTATAATGCCCGAGAAATTCGATACATGGGAAAACTTTGAGCTGCAGCATGGCAACGCCGAGGACAAGGGCTACACGCGCCTACATCAACAGCTCGAGCCATATATACTGAGACGTGTCAAGAAAGATGTGGAGAAATCGTTGCCCGCTAAAGTGGAGCAAATACTTCGCGTGGAAATGACATCACTGCAGAAGCAGTACTACAAATGGATACTTACCAAAAATTTTGATGCACTTCGCAAGGGCAAACGCGGCTCTACCTCCACCTTCCTTAATATTGTCATTGAACTAAAGAAGTGTTGTAATCATGCAGCCCTCATACGTCCATCAGAATTTGAGCTTTTTGGTCTGCAGCAGGACGAAGCGCTCCAGGTGCTCCTGAAGGGTTCTGGCAAGCTGGTGCTGCTGGATAAACTTCTGTGTCGGCTGAAGGAGACGGGCCACCGTGTTCTCATATTTTCACAGATGGTTCGCATGTTGGATGTGCTCGCCGATTATCTTCAGAAGCGACATTTCTCGTTTCAGCGCTTGGACGGCAGTATTAAGGGTGAAATGCGGCGGCAGGCATTGGATCACTTTAATGCTGAGGGTAGTCAGGATTTTTGCTTCTTGTTATCGACACGTGCCGGCGGTTTGGGCATTAATTTAGCCACGGCCGATACTGTCATCATATTCGATTCGGATTGGAACCCACAGAACGATTTGCAAGCGCAAGCCCGTGCCCATCGGATTGGCCAAAAGAATCAGGTGAATATTTATCGCCTGGTCACAGCGCGCTCCGTGGAAGAGCAAATTGTGGAGCGGGCCAAGCAAAAAATGGTGCTCGATCACTTGGTGATACAGCGCATGGATACCACAGGCCGAACTGTGCTGGACAAGAGCGGCAATGGTCACTCATCCAATTCGAATCCCTTTAACAAAGATGACTTGTCGGCCATTCTAAAATTTGGCGCCGAGGAACTGTTCAAGGATGAGCAGGAGCACGAGGAGGAGCTTGTATGCGATATTGACGAAATCTTGCGTCGCGCTGAGACACGCAACGAAGATCCCGAAATGCCGGGTGACGATCTGTTGTCAGCATTCAAGGTCGCCAGTATAGCTGCGTTTCAGGAGGACGAACCCAGTGAGTCGGCGAGTAAGGATCAGCAAGGTGCTGACGATGAGGATGACAGCAAAGATTGGGACGACATTATACCGGAGGGTTTCCGAAAAGTCATTGAGGATCAGGAGCGTGCTAAAGAAATGGAGGACTTGTACCTGCCGCCACGACGCAAAACAGCGGCCGCGAATAAAAACGATTCCGGCAAGCGAGGCACAGCCAAGAGCGGGCAGCGTTCCAAGCAGGGCGATGACTCAGGCGATTCTGATTATGAATTGGGCTCCGATGCCAGCGGAGCTGGTGGCGAGGATGGAGGCGCCAGACAGCGCAAACGCGGACGCCCCGCAATGAAAGAAAAAATCATTGGATTTACCGATGCCGAGCTACGTCGTTTCATACGCAGCTATAAAAAGTTTCCAGCGCCATTGCAGCGCCTAGAAGCAATTGCATGTGATGCGGAGTTGCAGGAGAAACCACTAGCGGAGCTAAAGCGCATTGGTGAGATGCTGCATCAACGTTGCGTGCAGTTTCTGGACGAGCACAAGGAGGAAGAAATCAAGACTGTGAAGGAGGAGGAGCAGCAAGGCAGCAAACAACGGCGCACCCGCGCCACATATTCTGTCAAGCTGGGCGGGGTGTCGTTCAATGCCAAAACGCTGCTGGCCTGCGAGGAAGAGTTGCATCCGCTGAACGAGATCATGCCCAGCTCAGCACTCGAGCGACAGCAGTGGGTGTTCAACATCAAGACTCGTTCAGCGAATTTTGATGTGGACTGGGGTGTCGATGAAGACACCCATTTGCTGCGCGGCATTTATCAATATGGTATTGGCTCCTGGGAACAAATGAAACTGGATCCAACGCTCAAGCTGAGCGAGAAGATACTGCTTAACGACACACGCAAGCCACAAGCCAAACACTTGCAATCCAGGGCAGAGTACCTGCTCAAAATAATCAAAAAGAATGTTGAGCTGACGAAAGGCGAAAAACGACGTCAACGTCGACCGCGCAAGCTAAAAACCAATCTCAATTCAAATACAACGGCGGTTAGTACCCCGGAGCGAAAGGATGGAGCTGCTGAGGAAGGCAGCTCGTCGCTGACGGGCGATAGTAGTTCACGGCAAGTAGGAGATGGCAGCAATGTTGTAGCCTCGCCAATTACCGCATCCGCTTCTGCGACAGAACATAGTAATGCACAGAAAAAGAAAAAGTCAAAGACTCGCAGCAAAAAGTCAAGCGCATCCGATAACAATGGCAATAAACCAATGCACTTTACGGCCAATAATGAGCCGCGTCCGCTTGAAGTTCTCGGTGACTTGGATCCGAACATATTCAATGAATGCAAAGAAAAGATGCGGCCGGTGAAGAAAGCGCTCAAAGCTCTAGATCAACCCGATCTCAGTTTGTCCGATCAGGATCAGTTGCAGCACACGCGTGACTGCCTGCTGCAGATCGGGCGACAAATTGACGTTTGCCTGCAGCCCTATGGCGAGACTGAGAAAAAAGAGTGGCGCAGCAATCTGTGGTATTTCGTATCCAAGTTCACGGAGCTGGATGCCAAGCGTCTGTTCAAGATCTACAAGCATGCACTTAAGCAGCAAACGCAAAAGGATGAACCTGCAAATGCTGCAGCTGTTGATGGCGGAAAGTCGAAACGTTCGCGAACTGAAAACGGCGACGTTGAAGATAAAGAGAAGGAGCGGGATAAGAGTGGAAAGAAGAAAAAGAAAGACAAGGACAAGGAGCGCCAGGGAAGGTATTCAGGCACGGCTACCGATGAGAAGTCTGCACGCCGCTTTGCCAACGATTCGCCAATGAAACGAAAACGTGATGAGAACGATGCGGAGGCCAGCGGCGTGGCTGTAAACAATTCTGGAATTAGCGACAATCTGAAATCGATGTCTTTCAAGCGTCTTAATTTAGATGCAACTCCATCCTCGCGACATGGTAGCCACGAAGATCAGCGCAAGAAGCATCACAGAGGCGAAGAGTACTACAGCGGTGCGGGAGGTGGGCCACCGAGTGGCTATGACGGTGGTAGCGCACGTCGCTCTGGTCTCAACTCACCATCAGCAATCGGCGGAAGTAGTCGCCGTTTTGATCCGCCACCTGCGCCCTCAGGGTACGCCGCTGAAATGGATCGTTGGCATCCACGTGACCGGTATGTGAAAGGCTGCATTATAATAATTTATATTCGATGATTAATTTTATTTTCATTGCAGTTACAACTTTGACTATAAGCGCGAACGATATGATTCACTATATCCAAGAGGAGGCGCTGGTGCAGCCGGCAGCGGTTATCATCGAGATCATCGTGAGCGTGATCGCGAACGAAGACCAGACAAACGCAGGTGAGACTCAAGAGCTAAGTCGCTAAAGACGGAAGAAGTTGACTAACAAATAATAGCACTACAATTTTACTTGATGTTCTACATACTAGATACTAGAAACAGAGGTTCATACATTTTGTTTATTTATGTTAAATTTATTAATTTTAATAGCGCTTATAGCAGTTTTTTGTTTTTTAAATGGATTACATTTCATACATCATGTAACAGATTACTCAGTTTCATTGCATCTAGTATAATATTTAAAAGCGTACGTTAATGCAATCTAGCACGATATTAAAATTCTGTAATGTCTTAAGTTATTATTAATGACTAATTAAATTTAATAATTTATTTAATTTTAATTAATCAATTCCTTCCTTTCTTTCACACAGATACCCGTCCGCTGTGCCGCCGCATGCCTACTCTAGCCATTACCTGCCGTCTAATTACTACCTGCCGAATAGCATGGGATTGCCGCCACCGCCGCCAGGCTATCGGAATGAGCCACGCGGCTATCCAGTCATGCCGCGCGAATATCCTGCGGATTACAGACGCAGCGATTATGAACGGCGCACACAGACGTGAGGAGTGAATGCCGCCACATTTTGTATATACATTTAGGTTAGTCTTAAGCTTGGCTGTGGTGTCTGTGTCGGGCGCGGCTAATTGATAAGTCTTTCCGTATCGAACTTGACACAAACCATGAGCAATACAAAAAACACCTGCTCATGCTCACACATACACGCACACCCAAACAACACACACACACACATCCAATCACACATATACTTACACTCACACAAGCTAAATGAGAATACGCATGATACAGCTTAGGAGGTAACATACATAGCTAATCATATGTACAAGTAAAAATAATATATAGCAGCTATTTATAAATTTTACTGTAAATTTAAATTAAATATGAACCGCATATTGAATACAAGGCGGCGTTTCGGGCAAATTACGTAAGATAATTTTACAATTTCCCTTGTATAAAGCGTAGGCTTTAAGTTTCCTTCATTAAACCATTTTTATACTGTACAGTTAATTACGGGCAAATGCCACTTCAATAAGTGTTTTGAAAGCTTTGAAAATAACAAATTCTCACTATATTTAAAAACACAACATTGAATAAAGCAATTATGTTAAATATAAAAACAACACGATAAAACTTAAATTCTGTAAAAAGTTTTCTTTACAATGTTAACGCATCGACCCTTTTATAAGCCAATATATGAATGCCGCTAATGGAGACGGTGTATGTATCTATTATAGTTAATATTAATCTATTGAAATAAGTATATTACACATGTTGTAGTGTCCGAAGTCTATAAAGATGTATATCATTAAATTATAAAACCGAAACATTTGCGATTATTGAATGCGATTGGACAATGAGGGCGAGATAATTTGTGCGATTTGTATAATTAAAATAACAATTTATCTGCCAAATTAATTTCGTGTGTATTGCTTAAAAAAATGTGATAAATGGACGAAATATGTCAATTTTTCCCAAAAGTATGCTTAATTGCTAATTTTATGAAATTCTCTAATTTAGATTCAAAATTCCTCATTGTAAGTATACACTTTTTATTATCCCTGATGTGGCTACATCGCGTACATCTCGTGTATCAAAAATTAGTCTGACTTCGAGAATAATAGGGTAAATCTGATTGCTTAATTTATAAATCTTTTGCTTTTTCTATTGCATGGACTTGATTTAGGATCAATAAAAAGCGATTAAATAGATTAAATGATGTAAATTTTTATTATTGAAGACATTAAACATAGATGTTCTCAAGGCATTTGAAATATAAGTAAACGCTCAAGAATAAAACAATGTTTAATAACGTGCTCTAACTGCAACTCAAAAAAATAGATGAAGCAAAGAGCATATGTAAACAAAATTACATAATTACATACATACAGATATACGCTTTCGTACTACAATTATATAAGTATTACAAGCTAACGGAAAGCTAAATAAGGCTCTTCGCTTGGCTAGGAGCCGCTTTGGAATCGTTATATTCGTTATAAATTCGAGTTTCGATTGTCATGAGAAAGCTCATTCGATTTCTATACACAAATCGGTGTTATTTACGGATGTTTGAACTGCATGCTGATTAGCCAAAGAACCATTTATCTCATCCGAATCGTGTTCGATATTTAAAGTGTTGAAGTATGGCGATTCGGGCTCTTCTGTCGAATTGGGCGTGTGAGCGTCTATGAAGAAGTCTGTAAAGCAAAAATATTAAATATTAAATTGATAGATAAAACTATTCGAGCACCTTAAATGACTATTGTGACGTGCCAATTATACCTGATAATGATATGAACACTTAGTTTAGCTTTTATTTATTTTTTTGATATGGCCAATACGTGGGTGTGTGTGAATGCGAGTGCGAGTGATTAAAAGGCAACATCGTGTAATACGGGTGTAGTGGGCATTATTTGCACTGTAAGAAATGTTTGGGTAAATGTTGATGGATCCTGATGGAGTGATACGACGGCATGAGTCTGATCCAATAGGACCGTGTGAATTATACTAACCGGACTCAACACCATTCCATTCGCTGACGACAGCATTATGTGAGTGCGACTGACGTGGATTTGGATGATCTTCGACGGAGCCTTCGTAAAGCTGCAAATCTGTGCCCAGCTGACCGTGCTCCGTCATTTCGTCAAAGTCAAATATTTCAGTCACTTTAACATGGTTAGTGCTATTATCAGTGTAGTAGTAGGCATAGAGGGCATCGTTATGTGTGCTCATCTTGAGAACATGTTCAAAGTTATCAACATCGACATTTAGTGGAGTCGCACCGCTGTAAACAGAGAGCTAAAATTTACGCCAATACACTTTGGAAATATCTATAATTCTACAGACCATTCATCTACCAATATTGAGACGCGCGGTCCGTATAGGCGACTGGAGTGCAACAATCCAGTTGCATCAAAATGTGGCGTATCGTAGAGCGTGAATTTACTAAACAGGCGCGTTTGAATGGCATTGTGTAACTGGGCAATCACTTGTCGCATTTGCTTGGTTAGCTTCGGGGTTAAACTGGAGATTTTATATACGGTGGCTAATAAAAAGTCCATTGGGACGGTGGCCGGCAGCGAGAGTAGCTTGAGGCCGCGATGCCTGAAGATCCAGTTGGCCAAACCCTTGTTTGCCTGCTCAATGTAGTCCTGAATTACGTCCAGCACAGTCTGTGGCATATTCGAAGTCAAAGCGTCCTGTGTATGATTATATATAATGAAATGCGTAATTAAGAATTATATATGTATATAAGAAATTGCTACATACTTTTCTATGCTTTTTGCATTCATGGCACTCTGGATCGAATTCTGGGGGCTGAGCAACTGTTTCGGAGACAACAAACGTTGATTGTACAGCAATGCAACGTCTGCAGTTGATTAGATTGTTACGGTGGAGAAACTGCAGGGCATCGTCGAAGCCTTGCTGACAAAATTTCGATAGGAACTCGGGGCGGGGAGGAAAGAGGATGCGAACAAAACGATTGACGTTCTGCCGAGAGATTTCGATACTTGTGTTTGCCCAGTTGAAGTGAAAGAGCTGGGAGCTTTGGTCACGTGGACAAATGTCACTCTCTCCGCAGAAGGGGCTGACTGTGATGGTGTTCTCATCCAGAATGGGCAAGTTGTTCGAAAAGGCACCGTCCATGTAGCGCACACCGCGAAATTTCGGAGGCAAAATACCCGAGAAGCCCGGAATGAAACAGGCGCAGAGCAGTGCCTGAAGCACCTCCTCGCGGGACTCGAACTGTGAGATTATAACATTTTGACCATCGTAGACGCTCGTCAGCGAAATATGTAACCGCCCATTGACACGCAAATGTGCATCCTCGGGCAGATGTTTCTGCAGACCCTCGAGCAGGCACGTCTGTATGTTGAACGAGGGACTGAAGGGGCCCAGCGAGTGCCGACGAGCCTCGTTCACTACTCGAAAAAAATCAGATGTCATGCTGCCCAGTGGCAAATCACAGAGCAGGCAACACGCGGCCAGGGAACCTGCGGATGCACCTCCAATTTTCTCCAATAGCAAATGTGGCGCATAGTTCTTAAAACACACAGCCACACCGACATGATAAATGCCGAGAAAACCGCAGCCAGCGAAAGATAAATTCATAATTCACTTTTGTAATGCCGATAAATAAAACTTTCTTTATTTCGCTGCTCCTTCCACTTGTATGTTGATCTTTGCTCGCTAATATATTATATACTGTTTTTTTTTTCGCAACGTAAATTGTTCTGATTCTTTGTTTGGGAACAGCTGATTTGTAGCAGATTTAGAATTGTTATCGATATATTCAAATAACTGTGACTGTACAAAATATTCAATAAACTATTATCACTAACCATACAATGTGCTAATATCGATACAAAATTATTATAAACAGTTGTTACTTGTTCTAGTTCTAGTCGAGACGGCTCGACTACGAGATACCCTGAAACACATAGACAAGACATGTAGAACGAATTTTTTCCACGCACCAGATTTGGACTTCCTGTGCTAATAATCTTCGTATTTGCTCAGCTCGGGCAATATAATACTTCTTAGTCAGTTCCCTGCCAGCGGTCGAACGAAATGGATCTATGCTCATATGAAATACAACTATGCACTATTCTTTCCTTACTCTCACTTTCTCTATGTCTCTCACATACATATATTTGTATGAATATGTACGGAGGCACAAGTCAGCAGCGCTCAAATTTGAAATTTGTCCGAGAGTCGCGATTCGCTTATTTGGAAGGGCTGATGTGCATAAGTAATCATTTTTCGCGATGAGCATAAAGACAGATTTACAGTGCCTTGCTACATGTATGGGTATTATGTTCCAAATCAGATGTATGTATATTATTTATTAAATATAAAAAATGTTGAGTATAAAAATATATTGCATTTTGAAATATAACAAGAATTAAAATTGAACACCTTTACAACTGTTCGTTACTCCAAAAATTAAAATAATCGTGTAAACATGCATACGTATAACGTTATAAAATTTTCAATTATCTAGTGGAATTCGAAGCATTACTACCAAGTGGTACAACATCTGCGAATGGAATGGCTTGTTCCTCGGCAAAGGCTAAAAAATCCACATTGTAGTGCTGGATAAGTTTTGTGAGCATGTTGACATCCGCCTCAGCTTCATGGGCATTCTCAGCCGGTTGCTTGAATATGCGAGTATACAAATTGGACAAGCGATAAAGACCAGAGGGTGGAAATCGTTTAGTTGTCGAACATTTGAGTCCACTAAAAAGTTTACGTCGTGCATGCACATCTGGGGACCTCTTGTTAGCTGGCATATCCGTACCATCGGAGTTCATATGTCGTTTAAGTGCTGCATCCAGTCTATTCAGAATTGGACGCTTTGGCGTGCTCTCATTTACCGCCTGCCAGTTGATTTCCTTTTGGGCAACTGCCTCACTTGAATTGTCAGCAATATCTACCAGTCTATTCAGAATTGGACACTTCGGCGTGCTCTCATTTACCGCCTGCCAGTTGATTTCCTTTTGAGCAACTGCCTCAGTTGAATTGTCAGCAAAATATAGCTCGGTTGGCAAAGTACTCTTCACAACATCAACTCGCTTATCGTCAATTTCCATGAAGGCGCGCAGTGAATCAACGCAAAGAGTCGAGGCTGGCAAACTGATATTGACTTTATTCAGCGCTTGCTTAATAATCGGAAAATCAAACTTCCAGCCATTATGGGCTATAAGACAAACTGGTGAGGGCAAGTGTTCCAGGAACCTCTTTATAAGTTCACCTGCATTCTCATTCAGCTTTGACTCCCGCTCCAAAATGTAGTTGCTTAAGCCTGGAATATAATTTATAAATTAGCACGGGAATTAGCCGGATTCGCAATCATGGGAATTACCCGCATGAATCATTTACGTTGCTGACCTGTGATCCGTTCTGCTTCCGAAAGTACAAGCATTGACGGTTGGAATAATATATTCAACTTATGCATCACTCTTGGACGTGAGGGCAATTCATCCCTTGAGTTATTATCCTTTAAAATAGCAGGATCAAATGCGTATATGCAAAGTTCCGTGATGCTGACACGATTATTTCTATGTTCGGGCAAATTAGACGTTTCCAAGTCCAACACTGCGAATGTGGATATTGGCCCCCGCGGTTCATGGTGTGCATCCATAGGCATATTTGGCGCCATTGCCCAAAGGTTAATAAAGATTGCTTAATATCAATTGGAAGAAACACCAGCATTAATGAGATTATTGCGATATGTTAACAGAATTTGTAGTAACATTTTCACGTTGTACAATGGGTTATTGCATTAACTTGTGTTTCTTATATTATATTATATATATTTTTTATATTATTTTTTATTTTTTGCCAAAACTAATTGTAAAAACAAATTAAAGGATCATCTACTCACTAACAAACTATAAGCACTGAAAATATCGACCAGCCACCACAGTTTATAAAGACTCGATAATCGGCAAAAACTCACCACACCAGTAAATTAATAAAAAAAAGCCGTTTGATAGCAATCGACACTTAACAAAATGTACAACTCGTTATCGTATGTTTTAATTAATTTATTTATATCTTTCTCAAACGAAGAAATGCAATTTTATTACCATCGTTAATGGCATTATTCACCTGTCTTTAACCTTTATTAGGCTTATCCAAATCATGTAACAGTAACTTTATTAGATTATATTCTTTTTAAACAATTTAAATAAGAAACAAATTTATAAATTGTGCAATCTTTATCTTTTTAAATAAACAGTGTATTTACAAACAGAAATACACACAAACATGAGGAAATTCAAACAATTTATATTTAAAAATACTTGAAGGATTTTAAATCCTTTCGTGTTAAGAATTCATAAATAATTACACATTACATAGAAATGTATATTCGAGCAAGTGCAGAATACTTCGTTTTTTTAATAATGGCACGTGAACGGCACAAAGGGATGACTATTGATTTAAGGATCAACGCTGTTTATTGACTTGATATCTTCAGATTTTGTATCTCCTACCCCATCGAGTTTAGCAGTATGCCGAGTTGTCGAAAACTGCAAATAGTCCACGCGTGTAGCAGCCTCATACTCCTGTACGAGGCCATCCACAATCTCACGGGACTCGTCCAATTCAGTTAAATCGTCCTTAAAGATGTCCTCGCGTCGGAATTGATCCAGAAAAGCGCCGCGCTTGCGCAGCTTGTCATACTGATTCAGAGTCCGCTCAAACAAAGAGCAAATGCTGGTGTGATTGGCCAACATCAGGCCCGAGACACGATGGCTGCTTTGCACGTACGGCGAAGAACGTGACAATGCCACCTGTATTGAGGTGGGTCCCCACGGTATAAACTGCGCTAGCTTGCGCTCCCGTATACGCTGCAACGATTTGTGCACCTGCGTGGGATCCACCTCGCCCTGTATGATATTAAGAATGGAGATATAACAGTGATGATTGGTTTTATCGGGGCCAGTCGACACCATCATGTTCTTTGGCTGCAACAGACGCCGCATCACATCCAGCACGGTGGTCTTTCGCACGTTAACCGCCTGGTGCGAGGACAAGGGATTATGCTGAAATATGAATTTCTTAAAATGCTGATATCAATATATAAACTCAATGGACTTCACTTACTTGACTGCTAAGGTTAGCGTCGCTGGTCAACGGTGTGTAGCCCGTCATCAGGAAGTGCAACTGAGGTGTTGGTATCAAGGGGGCCGTTAGGCCAATGAGATTATTATTCATATACGATGGATAGCGCAGCGTTGTTGTGCTAACACTCATTATGGTCGAGACTAGTGTATTAATCTGGGTAAATGTGGGATTCTGTATATGCAAGCGATCACAAGCAATGCGATTTAAAGCCGTATTATCCAGTACGACGACACTGTCCGCAGCGGTTGTTAGACGACGTAGCGTTAGCATTGAATTGTAGGGCTGCACTACAACATCGCTTATTTCGTCCTGATTAGGAAAAACGCTGTAGGTTTGGATAAGTTTCTTGGGATAACGATCTGCTAAGCGTTCCATTAGAAATGAGCCCATGCCCGAACCAGTGCCACCTGCGATAGAATGGCATAGCACAAAGCCTTCAAGCGAATCGCTTCCGTCCGCCTCGCGATCGATTATGTCAAAGATTTCCTCTTGCAATTTATCACCTTGGCTATAACCAGATGCCCAATTATTTCCTGCACCGCCACCGTGCTTTGACAAGTAAACATTCTCCGGATTGTAAAGCTAATAAAAAAAAAAAATTTTATTTTATTTTATTTTCATTTCAGGTCCTGCTATTTACTTACTTTGGAATAAGCCGAAGTCATTATGGTGTTAATAACGCGCGGCTCTAAGTCTAGCAACACGGCTCGCGGTATATAATGATCGTCATCCGCCTGATAGAAAAAGACATCCTTTCTGTCCATGCCATCGGTGGCGAATTCTTCCAATACGCCGTTTGGCGAGATGCCATGTTCCAAGCAGAGCCGCTTCCAAAACTCAAAACCAACTAAAATATTGTGTGGACAAAATACAGCAACAATTTACAAACATGCAACGAGCCTGCATAAATTGTACTCACTTTGATTGCCGCATTGCCCCAACTGGAGCGTAATTATTTCACTTGGCATTTTTATGAGATGCTATTTCGATTATGGATGCTGATGCAGGTCTTCGCAAAAATTTGTACTATTTTTGCGCCTTGTCGTTGAATGCTGATAATCCCAGTTAAATTTATATGCACATCACTCTAAAAACACTAAAAATTGTTAACAAAACGAATTGTTTATAGGAAAAAACTTAAATAAAAGTTGCAGCGGGTAGTACAGCAAAAAACAATCGATGACACAATCGATGTCGAGCGAAGCTTACTGCAGTTAGTTACTGTAATCAGATTAATTTTTGGATTGAGTTATCGATATCTCACATCGATAACAACTGGTATGCTAATCACAAATCCAATTGTGTATTTAAACTTCAAAACTAAACAATAAAATGAGATGAAAAAAATTCTATAAAGAAATACATATTGTATTTACAAATAAATTGAGAATGTTAAATAAAAGAAACAATTGTTTACATTGTTAAATTTTTCTATCGATAATAACGATGATTTTACAGTCAGCTTCACGCGGGCAAAAAATGATACCGGCTTGGGATGGCATTGCCATTGCCCGCGCAGAGTTCATGGTCGGAAGTTGTTTTTGTATTACCCACATTTAAAAAGTAAGCAAAAAGCGAAAAACACTCTAAGACAGACTTGGCGACACAAATATTTTCAACGCAATTTCTTTAGCTGTGTTCATAAGAAGAAGAAACAACGAAAATGCCTCGCTCGAAAAATACAACAAAAAAAGAACCGCCTGCGTCAGAGTTGTCAGCAACAAATGGTAATGATGGAACATCTGAAGAGGGTGTTGCCAATATCGACACTGCGATTAAACAGCCAGCTAAGAGCAAAGCGCGCGGCAAGAAAACAGCAACTGCAACGGCAGTTGGCGATGTGAACGATGCACGTGGGGATGAGGAAGTTGTTGCAAAGAAGTCTGCAGTCAGAGCCCGAAAGAAGCCAGTTGAAAAAGCAGAAGCTACTGTTGTCGAGGAACCAGAACCGCCCAAACCAAGAGGACGCGCTAAGAAATCGCCTGCAGAGCTGAGTGATGCGACCAAGACTAAAGCTAAGTCCACAAAGCCGCGCGCAAAAAAAGAGAAAACGCCTGTGCCCGAAGACCCTGAAGTAAGCAAGGGGCGGGCTAAGAAAGTGAAAACATCCCTAAACGAAAAAGCCGCTATTGTTGAGCTGCCGATCAAGGAGATGGACGAAGAGGAACCAAAAGCGCGCGGACGTAAAAAGGCGAGCGATGTGGTTGAGGCAGACAAACAAGCGGAACCAGCTAAGGGGCGTGCTAAAAAGATTTTAACTGACATTGCAACCAAAGGAAGGGCAAAAAAGGCCGATACAACTACTGAAATACTAGCAGCAACAACAAAAACAGCAAAGCGTGTGCGTGGTACTAAACGATTGGCAGATAGCGAAATTTCCGAGCTAGTAGAGGCCGACGATGACGACGAACCAGAACCTGATGTGCTGGTCGCAAGCAAGAAACGTACCAAATCAGCAAAGGTCAATAATGAAAAAGCTGAGGCTCCCGTGAAGAAACGCGGCAGGAAAGCAGCAAACGATGAGCCGCAGCAGGAGAGTGTTGGAGAACCCAGTGTTGAGGCCCCAGCTACCACTAGTAAGAAGCGTGTCCAAAAGAAAGTCAATGGCAAAGTAGATGAGGAAGAGAATGTACCAGAGAGCAAGCCAGGTAAGCAAAGGAGTGGGCAGCCTATAATGATTGGCAACATCCAATAACTACTAATTCACTTCCAATCCATAGCACGCGGTCGAAAGCGAGCAGCTGCCATCACTGAGGAGAACGGTGACGCTATTGCTGTCGATGATGTTGATGGTTCAAGAAGTACGTTGACGGAGCCCGGCTGTGGCACTGCGGTATTGAAAAGTTTGCAAAATGTGCTCAACTTTTGTCTTCCAGCGTCCAAGGCCAAAAAGCAAACAACAACATCAAAGGTTGAGGCCTATGATAAAAGTCAATTCACATCGCCAACGGATAAGGCATTCAATTTAAAAATCTCTAGCTGGAATGTGGCTGGTCTGCGTGCCTGGTTAAAGAAAGATGGCTTAAGATTTGTGGACTATGAGCAGCCGGATATATTCTGTTTGCAGGTATGTACTATAAATAAATACAAATATTACAAATATATCAAGTATTGTATTTGTATTTTAGGAAACAAAATGCTCGAATGATCAGTTGCCGGAGGAGATGGAGCGTCTGCCCGGCTATCATCCGTATTGGCTGTGCATGCCCGGCGGGTATGCGGGCGTCGCCATCTATAGCAAAATAATGCCCATAAATGTTGAGTATGGCATTGGCAACAAGGAGTTTGATGATGTGGGTCGTATGATCACCGCCGAATATGAGAAATTCTATTTAATTAATGTTTATGTGCCAAATTCGGGACGCAAGTTGGTTAACCTGGAAATGCGCATGCGCTGGGAGCAACTATTTCAGGCATATGTCCAGAAATTGGATGCCCTCAAGCCAGTTGTCATTTGTGGCGATATGAATGTATCGCATTCCGAGATCGATTTGGCCAACCCAAAGACAAATACACGTAACGCCGGCTTCACCAAGGAGGAGCGTGAAAAGATGTCCGAATTGCTGTCCCTTGGCTATATCGACACCTTCAGGCACTTGTATCCGAAACAGACCGGTGCCTACACCTTCTGGACCTATATGGCCAATGCGCGTGCCCGTAACGTCGGCTGGCGTTTGGATTATTGCATTGTCTCCGAGCGCTTTGTTTCGCGCATTGTAGACAATGTGATGCGCAGCCAATGCCTGGGCAGCGATCATTGCCCCATTACTGTATTTCTAAATGTTTAAGCAAACACACACAACATGCATAAAAAACATGCATATATAAAACTTTTTTCATTAGATTATTCAGTTAAAAATGTATGTTTTGTTTTCAAAATTGTCCCCATTGTTTTAGTTTTTATTAGTTATTTTTTAAGCAGCATTATGTGCATCTTCATTGGCATTAATCATAGTGTGTCCCTCCGCTTTTTTTTTTTTTTTTGTTATAACTAACCCATTTTTCAATATTAATATTACATTTATACTTACATACAAACATTCTATTACATTCTGTATATCAAATAAAGTTTAAAGTATAAAAAATTTAAGTACTCCAAAATGTCGACACGCTGTATAATTTAGCTAATTTTGACAATTTTATGGCAATTTAGGCACGATTATGGCCCATATCAGCAGAGATGGCACTTAACTGTCAACGGTACTTCTTTTTTAATAGCATTCAAAAAACTGCAAAATATACGTATGTACATACATACATACATGTGTAACCAAACAATATACATATGTATGTATGCAGATGACTCAAATTGAGTTTTCAGTGTACATAAATTCATACATACAAACACGCACATATAAGAATGCACATGAGAGCAAAGAGAGAAAGGGCAAAACATTGTGTGTCTTGCGGGACATTTCGCACGGTGGCACTGCGTCTTCTTTATGCACTGTTAAGAGACTTGCTATGTTATGCAAATTTCAGTTTATTTCCTTTTAATGTTAACTAACAGTCTGTGTCAATTGTGTGCCGACACCCACGATTGACTGGCGATTGAGTCTTTTAGCAGTGATTTAGTTTGTTAGGAACGTAAGGAATGCGAGCCATTACAAATTTTAGAAAAACCCGATATGAAAGCCTGTTAAGAAAGTAAGTAGCTCAAGCAAAGAGCTCTTCTATAATTGTTAAATTTTTAGATTAGCTCTGTTATTTAAATTTCGATCAGAAGATCGTAAGAATGTTTAATTATTTAAAATACTATACTATTGTAAAAATATTTTACTATGTATATATTAATCAATCATTATTTTAAATAGGAAGCTTCAAAGATAATCGCAGCAGGCTCTTTATTTAATCTCGAAAGATTGCATTTCAAATTAACTCATTCTATAGCTACATATAAAATTGATACAAAATTATCTTTTGATTTGATTGAATTGCATTGATATTTGTTTTTAATTTCGTTATTATATTCATTAAATAATAACAATTTATACTGTAGTATACTATAGTTAACGGTACAATACAAATTAAACTTCCGCCTTGGTTAATTGTGTTAAATGTTTGTTTGTTTCTGTTTTCTGTTCATTGTGTATTCTGATCGTTTAGTTGGCATTGTTTGATGTGTTAGAAATAAATACAATTATGTAATGCTTATACACAACTGTCCCAGTTTATTTTGTGTTGATTTTATAAATCGTAAAAGTATATGAAAAATTAAGCGCTCGTTTCAAATTGAAGTTTTTGTTTTTGCTCAAAAAGACAAAAACAATAAAGTATATCTAACAGCGAAGAACGTTAGCAAATTGTCCATAGAAATTTTCAGTGAGTTGGATTGCATTGTATTACATTGCGTTTTATTTCATATAGCAGTATTTGGGCAGCGTCCGATGTGCCCCAATCAGGGAGTGGAGGGCAGCCTCTTGCCCGACTGTCATATCGCCAATCGTGTGTTCATGTATTCCGTATTGCACTCAATGCAGGCCGAGGATCGGCGCGGCGAAGATGTGGATGCGGAGTTGCGCGATCGATATGAGGTGTTTCGACAGGTGCTCCATAATTTTCCGATTCCGTTGCATGCCCGACCCGAGAACGCCTATGAATATGAGTATATGTACGATACATTGACTGAGCAGCAGGTCCGTAGTCGGCGTCTTTTGTCGGGCGCACAGAGCAGCACCTCGATGGAGAACAATGTCAGCGAATCGAGTGCCAGTCTATCCAGCATGTCCAGCATGAGCGGCAGCTCCAATCTGTCCGCCCGCTGCGACTACTACGAGGAAGCGGTGCGCAGTGCTCTGGCCCAGTTGGGCGGCGGTGGCAGCGGACCGGCCCAGGACAAGGAATTCAAAGAGGACGAACAATTGCCAGACAGCAGCGATGAAGCAAACTGAGTGATGTGCACTGTGTAGGCTAAGTAGTATAGAAACTATATTATGTCTATAGTAAAGTATTAATAACCAGAACTCATCCAATTATCTTTCTTTCCTGTAAAGTACATATACATATAAAGAAGGTATGTCACACATACAAAAGAAAATTTGGCTAATCATTGAGCAGGGTATTCTCTAGTCGTGCACTCCCATTCAAAATCACTTTTACTTGTTGCTTGTATTTGTCAAAGCGCGATAAATGATGTTAATCGCAATGAAAGTAAAATTCACCATTAAATACAACTAAAAAAAAAAAAAAAAAGAAAACAAATTAGCCTAGTACAAGCGCTTATATGTACTTACTAGTACATATATTTACCTATACATCCATACATCTACATACATATATGTACACATTCCAGGTATATAGTTGTTTGTGCAATAATACATTTTAATGTGCGTTTGTCGCGCTTGTTTTCATGCTTAAAAAAGTGGAACCGTCGCTCTGGTCAGTCGGCCGCTTATCAAATCAAAATGATCTCATTCATAATATTTTATATTACTATAACAAAAAAATGTAACGAAATAAAAAGCAAGTAAAATTAACTTAAATAATAAAACAGAAGAAAGTTTCGGCGGAGTGGAATAGAAAATGTGCACTACATTTATTTAATTTTAATTCGTTAAATAAAATTCAAGAACTCTTAATATGTGTAAAACAAGAGAAAACTCTTTAAACAAAATTCTACAGTTAAAAAAAAATAAAGTAAAATAAATTTGTTAAAATTAGTTGAAGTGAAAAGTTAAATTTAAAAAACTTTCAAATATTATATATTAATATATGTATATTTATTTTATATAATTTGATTATTTATTATACGATTTTTATTTATTTTGTGATATAATTTTAATGCATATTTAATTTTAGTTTCTAATTTCATATTTTAATTTAAAAATGTAAATTTAAATGTTTACTTTTAAATTTATTTTTCTGTTTTTAAGTTAAGTTTATTTCAGTTGTTTATTTTCTTACTAATAAATTATACTTAATTAAAAATGTTTTATTTATAATTTTTTCAATTTCATTTTAAATAAATCATATTTTTTACAAAAAATTTTTTAATATGTTTTAAATTAATTTTTATTTTTAAAATTATATATTATTTAAACATTTTACTTAATTTTTGTACGTGAAATAACTTAAAAATTTGTAGTTTAAATTAATTTTCTGTAAAAAACCCATTGGAATTTTTTGTAAACATTTTTTTGTATTTCACTTACTATAATAATTTAATTTGATTTCATATATTTGCTCATAAATTAATTTAAGCACTTTTGTGTACAATATATTTATATTTAACAAATTATTTACAATTACGATGTGAAAAAGTGCAGCTAACAGTCGCCTCGTATAATAAAAGTACTACATATGTCTCTGAGCTCGACAACAGTTATTTATATATGTATATACCTTTATAGGCTTAACCACAGTTCTATAATATGTGCTCATCATTTGTTAAATAAAACTGCATTCAACTAACTAATGACTGGCTGGCTATGCGCTTTGCTATGATCTACATATATCACATATTAAATACATAGAGCGTGCCTGGATCGTATCGGAGTCAGAAAAAAAAGGTAAACACGACACAACCTGGAATTGAGACCAAACTGTCATAAAAATCTGTTAGTCAGCCAGTAGCAAGCAGCAGCAGCAGCAGCTACCTGGCCATTAAATTTTAGATTTTAGTTTTCATTTTTCATTTTTCAGTTTTCGTTTTCATTTGGCAGCGCGATTTTTAGTGCCGGATTCAGCATCGAATCATTTAGTCGAAAGAGTTTAGTTAACGCGTTCGGTTCGTCAGTTAATAGAACTCCATTTAATAAGTGAAGTGTGTGATGCCAAGTGTTTTACTGCCCTAATAACAATTTGTATTAAATCACATACAAGTTTTTGGCGACGTGCTAAGAATTATGCATTCTTTTTATGCATTACTCATAATTTGCAATATTTTTGCAAGCATTCGAACCGAAGCTGGTGAATTTGGTAGGTAGTAAATATTAAATGAATTAAAATTCAAATTTAAAAGAAAAGCATGCATGTACGATGAAATAAATTAGAGCTAGAATATATCAATTATTAATAATTAGAATAATTTAAACAGAAATAAATCATATTTTTTTAAAAATTTTTATTTTTTTTTTTCAATTATTCATTATTTTTTAAATTATATATTATTTAAAACTATAATTTTGTTTATAACCAAAGCAGGGAAATTTTGTTAAAATGTTAAATTACTTCAAAACATACATAATAACAGATATAGTTAATAGTTATATATATATAAATAGATTTTAAAAAAATGTTTAATCACGTTTTTAAAAATTCATTTAATGCTTATTTTATAATTATTTGAAATTGTAAAACTAGATATCTTCTACTGTTATTATTCGATAATTTTCTAAAAATTTTTTCAAATCTTTTTTCATTAAAATAATAAAATATATAAATTTAAAAAATTTTATTTATTGAACTTTTATTAAAATTTTTTCCATAAATGTTGTTTATAAAATAAGAATTGACAATTCCATCATACTTAATTTGGCTTAAAATTCTATTATTATTATTATTATTAGATCAATTCATAATAATAATATAATATTAAAACTGTCTTACATAAAGAAGTAGAAGTGGTAGTAAATGAATGTGAATAGAAAAAGTATAAAATAAAAAAAATAATAATAATTTTAAGTAAGTAATATTAGTTATTTTAAATATCAAATGAATATATTAAAATTTTTTTTATATATTTAAAGAAATTGAGTATTTATAATTAAAACAATATTTTTATCTAATTTAAAATTTTAAAAACAAATACTAGATTTTTTTGGTCTTACACTATATATACTAATGTCTATTATTTCTAAACTCTTCTAAACTTCATTATGAATTAACATACAAATTTATTTAAATGCTAGGCAGCTAATATATAATTGTTATTTTTATTTACTGTAAAATTTAATGAATTAAAAAATAAAAAAATGATTAATGATTTATGTATTTTTTAACAATTTGTATATTTTGTACATCACAAATAAAAACTGAAGTAATAAAACTTATTATTTATATAATTATTTTATATAATTTATTATTTATATAATTATATAAAAACCAATTCCAATAATGATATTTAATGCAATATTAAATGAATTTCACTATTTGCTAGAGAAACTAGTTATACCGCCGACCTTTGCCAAAAGAGATCTGAGTAGCAATGGCAACAGCAGCGCCAGCCACTCAGTATCCGCGCGCTCCTACCTAGGCCAATCAGCTGGCAACACGGAGTGCGCCTTTGGCACCGAGTGCACGCCCCTGCACGACTGCACGGCCATGATCTATGAGGTGGCCAAGAATTGCTATTATGGCGACAAGTCTCTGTATTGTGGCGGCGGCGAGGAGATGCCCTACGTGTGCTGTCCTAGCAGTCCGCTGGAGAAGAATCAGGTGTGCGGTAAATCCCTGGTGCAGGGACATTTCTACCGGGGACTCGGCTCGTATCCGTTTGTGGCACGTGTCGGTTTCAAGCGTAAGTGAAAGGAACTGAATTTTGGGGGAGAGACTTGGTTAAGGAACTCTTTCAATTACAGATGTCAATACGGGCGCCTTTGCCTATCCCTGCGCTGGCTCGATCATTGCTCGACGCGTCATCCTAACGGCTGCTCATTGTGCCCTGGCCAAAGCCGATGGCCATCGACTGTAAGCCATGGCCATCTATATGTTCCATCTATATCTCATAATCTCTCTATAAATCTCATTCACTTTCCCCCATTATCATCATCAGCTCATCGGTGCGCGTTGGCGAATATGACACCTCCAGTGATCCGGACTGCGCCAGCACTGGCTTCTGTGCACCGCGCTCAGTGAATCATGCCATTAGCCATGTGATTGTGCATCCCGACTATAAGCAAGGCCAATATCATCATGACATTGCGCTGCTGGTGCTCAAAACACCGCTCAATTACTCGGGTAAGCATTTGGGGACGGGAGACGTGTCAGAGGGTCAATGCAACCGAAAGGGAGGAGGCAGAGAGAGAGAGAGAGAGGCAGAGAGCTTGTTTGGGGGTTTCTGGTTACGCTTCACAGTGTCAACGTTAATTAAAAATCGTTTTGCTCTGTGATATTTCTTCTATTTTTTATTATTTTCGACTCGTCAAGTTCAATAATGTCAACTACACATGCGTCGCATCGTCTCTCTCTCTCTCTCTCTCTCCCTCTCTCACACACACACACTCTCTCTCTCTCTCTCTCTTTCTCTCTCTCATATTGCATGTTTGCTAATTTGATGTTAGGGCGAGAGTTCATATGGAAGGGGGGAGCTTACTGGGGGGGCTTAATTGGCCAGCTACAAGCCACGCTCTGTGCTTAGTGTAGCAAATAATGAACCAGCTTTCGATCTTAGATATACTTCAATAGTTCTGGACTTTGAAATTTTGAAACAAAATTTGAAATTTTATACTTTACACTCACTATTTATGGAGTTGAAATTAATGGGAAGAACTTTTTTTTTTTAGCATATACTTAATATTAAGCGTTTAATTCTGAAAAGAACTTAAGAGCATATGCATAATAACGTTGACTTAGATGTATATAAAAATATTATTAGATAAACTAATGTCTATAATATGAATATGTTATTTTTAAATATTGCTAAAATTCTGTTTAGAGTAGGGATTTGTTATACTCAAAAAAGGATTTGAAATATGTATGTACATAAATAACAAATTTTGTTGCGTTCAGTTTATATAGGAAACAAAAAAATATATATAGATAAATTAAAATACAAATTTTTTATACTATAAATTTAGTTTAAAATTTAATTATATATTATATATTTTTTTTATATATTTTAATTATATATTTACTTAAATGAAATGAGCAGGGTTAGGAAAATTATAAACAGTATTTGTATCTTTAATCATATTATTATTTTTTATCTTTATTTTCCTTTAATAATTTATTTAATACTAATTGTTATTATTTTTTATCTTTATTTTCCATTAATAATTTCTTTTTTTAATAATATACAATCATACACAAAGTTTTTGAGATTAAATTAATTTAGACAGAGTTTAGCTATTGCTTTTCAACTGAGATATAATTTTTGCTAGTTGCTAGGATTTTCTGAGTTTTTGTTTAAAAACAGAATTGGGAATATTAGAAAAATTATCATTTTTAAACCAAAAAAATTGTTCGAAATTTTTAATTGTATGTTTTATTTACGCTCTAAAAACTGCTAAATTGATTGAAAATTCGATATTTTCCGATTATCCACGCCCCAATGGGCATCGTAATTGGTTTATTTGTAAATGAGATCAATAGTTATGCGCCTACAGTATGTAGGTCTGTATGTATATTTATGCACATGCTGGTTAGTTTTAGGATTAATCATACATTATTGGATGCATCCACCTTAACTCTTTACTCTGTTTATATATGTACGCAAATTCAAGTATTTTTTAGTTCATTTAGAAATTTAGACGAAAATTAATTAATAAAAATAGACATTCAGTGACAAGCAAAGAGTAATCTTGAAATAATCAAATTTCAGAGTAGTAAACAAATCTATAATAGATTATGAGAAATATGTGTTTATCATATTTTGCATTCCGACTATAATTTAGTTAATGCCAAAAGCAATATACAAACCCAAATATAATTTTACAATTTAAATACAAAATACAAATATATATGAAAACAAATTGATGTTGTTAAAAAAGAATGATAAATCTATAATAATGATCAAGTTAAGAAAGATAAGATAAAATATGAAAGAGAAATATATGACTGATTTAAAACTTGGAAGAGTCTTAGATTAGAAAAATATATTATTTTATTATTTATGAATTTAAATATACAGAGAGGAGCAGCTAGTCCAAAGAACAGAACAGTTAATTTTGATAAGAAAATATTTTAAAATAATGTATAATAATTAATGAGTCTTATAATTTATATATGATAAATAATTTAATCATGCAAAACTTGTTCTGGTTTACGCTATGAATTTCGACATGCAATTATTTGATGTATAATTTAAATCTGATATTACATCTTATTATTTGAGTGGACCTTTTCTTTCTGTATTCTCACGAATTCAGAAGGAGTTTCACTTTTCGAGGCAGGCATAAATTTAAATTGAATGTTAAAGCGTCAATATCATTGCGATCTGAACAAATAAGGGCCATTACCGCCAGCATCTCGTCAGTGGGCTGGCCGGAGTGGAAAGCAAACCCGTAAACAACACATTAGCCACGCTGCCGACGCGAGATGCGAGATGCGACGGGGGCGTTACCTTAATTGCCGGGCCAGGCTTGTTGGCTGGTGGTTTTTATGGCTTTATAACGTTTTATGGGCGTACGTGAGCGCAAGGCCAATCAATGGGCACCAGCAATGCAGCAAGAGCAACAATGTTGCAATAACCACAAGCTGTCCTGCCTCCCTTATCCTTGGCCCACGATCAAGGGGGGCGTGACATTGTCTGCAGCCCACATAGACCCAACATTAGATGCGTATCGATTTGTAATTCTTCCATTCTTGCTCCTCCAATGCAGTGGCCACACAGCCGATCTGTTTGCAAAAGACACGCGCCAATCTGGTCGTGGGCAAACGGGCGACGATCGCCGGCTGGGGCAAGATGTCCACGTCGAGCATACGCCAGCCGGAGATGTCGCATCTGGACGTGCCGCTCACCAGCTGGGATCTCTGTCTGCGCAACTATGGCTCGACGGGCGCCCTCGAATCACCCAACTCCATTGAGGGCCAATGGATGTGCGCCGGCGGCGAGGGCAAAGACGTTTGCCAAGGCTTTGGCGGTGCGCCACTCTTCATTCAAGAGAACAATATCTTCTCACAGGTGAATCTATGTCGGCTGATTGACTGACTGACTGACATCCTTGTCTTTCACTCTCTCTCTCTGTCTCTCTCTTGACAGATCGGCATTATGTCCTTTGGCTCGGACAATTGTGGCGGCCTGCGTATACCCAGCGTGTACACGAGCTTGGTTTACTTTCAGGAATGGATACATGACAACACACCGCCAGAGTGAATGCAGCTCCAGCTGCACATATATATTTCCTTAAGCTAAGCTTAACATTTAAATATACATGAATATATTTTTCAATAAATATATACATATATATATATTTATATATTATATATACTTTGTACCATTGATAAAAACGTCCAATATTATTTTCCTCTGACGAGAGCGTATTCATTTTATGTAAATTATTGGATTCAAATGCGTTGGACTCTATGAAATACATACACACACACACACACACACACACACACATACACACAGTCGTAAGCACGCACACTACTAATTTAATTGAATTAATTGAACTTTGACACGCGTAACGGGGCCTTCCACACAAGAAATGATCTTTCCATACAAATAATGCGTTGCAAAGAAAAAATAATATTTCAATTATTTTTGTTTTTATTATTTATTATCGGAAGACTTTGAAGAGCAAATTTACTGTTTATTTGAATAAAAAGCAGAATAAATATTTGCTATGTCTTAAGTCTAAAAATATTCAAATTCAATTGAACTCATGTCTTTCTCATGCTACTACAATAGATGATGTTGTTTTTCGTATTCTTTCTATTTATTAAAATAGATATATACATATATATAACAATTGAGATGCGTTATATATATACATATGTAAAAATCAATATGTAAGTAAATTAGAAAAACAAAATTTATTTTATATATACATATATACATACATATATAGATATCGATATCTTACAATTTATATATAATTCAAGTCAGAGCTGTCAAAGAAAATTTATTGGTAATTGGTTGATCAAAGTGTTCAAGAGTCCGATTTTCTAATTTATTTTCAATTCTTTTAAACTTGTTAAATATTTTCTGCAATATTTCGAATACATCCATTCTAATATTGTATAAATACTAGATCTGTAGAAAAATGGCTTAAATGCTGAGATTAATTTTTAAACATTATAATCCTTTAACATATTTTTACTTCTCGATCTCTCTCTCTATTTCTTTCTTTCTTTCTTTCTTTCTCTCTCTCTCTAGCTATGTCTTTGTTTCTCTTTCTCTGTATTTATTTCTCTCTCTCTCTCTCTCTCTCTCTCCGTGTATCTTACGCTCTATCTATCCCTTTCTCTCTATTAAAGAGTTTTGTTCATAAATAAATATTGAAACAATTTTTTTTTTAAATTTAAAATTTATTGGTAATTGGTTGATCAAAGTGTTCAAGAGTCCGATTTTCTAATCTATTTTCAACTCTTTTAAACTTGTTAAATATTTTCTGCAATATTTCGAATACATCCATTCTAATCTTGTATGAATACTGGATCTGTAGAAAAATGGCTTAAATGCTGAGATTAATTTTTAAACATTATAAACCTTTAACATATTTTTACTTCTCGATCTCTCTCTCTCTATTTCTTTCTTTCTTTCTTTCTTTCTCTCTCTCTCTATCTCTCTCTCTCTCTCTCGCTATGTCTTTCTTTCTCTTTCTCTGTATTTATTTTTCTCTCTCTCTCTCTCTCTCTCTCCGTGTATCTTACGCTCTATCTATCCCTTTCTCTCTATTAAAGAGTTTTGTTCATAAATAAATTTTGAAACAATTTTTTTGTAAATATAATTTTTGCTTCGGAGAAACTCGGATTAAATTGATCTTTTAATACAGGCAAAACAATGTTTTAGAGTCACAACGGTTCGATTCAAATCCAAATATTTAAATTGTACAAAAATCTCTCAAGCTTCTCAGAAAAATATTAAAATATTTAGAGTTCCTTAAAATGATTTCAATGTGCTGTTGGCCCAGCTGGAAAATTGCTTCGTTTAAGCTCTTTTTTCTCCCATATTTATGCTTCTCTCGTTAACGTTAATAGCTTTTTGGCCTCAGCTGCTTTGATGCATGAGTAGTTGTCAGTCTTGTGTGTGTGTGTGTGTGTGTCTGTGAGGTAGGGTCCCGTAAAGTCGATCTGCCATGTGGCTAATTGGAGTCAGCTGTTTTTATGAGCCATGCGAATCAGCTGGCTGTTTGACAGGAGCAGGAGGAGGATAGCCAAGAACAGGAACTGGATAAAAATGGAAAGGGCAGCCCCAGTGCAATGCACTGAGAGAAATTCTATGGTGTGTAGCATGTACAAACATATGTATATATGTCGTGTAAGTGCATTCGATTCAAGTGATCGGCATTATGCAATAGGCAGCTGCACCATTGACAAATTAACTGAAAACGCGCTCGACATCGACGACAAATCAAATGCTTCAAATTAATTTACGGTCTGCCCTCGAAATGCCGTACGACACAGATGATATGCAGCCAGGCCGGCGCTAGCGCTGTCGCTGGCACGTTCCATCAACCGCGATGCACAGTGTAAGCGGGCGTACACTAAATAAAAAATCAATTTGATGGCTCGCACAGATCGTTAAGTTCCCGGCCCAGACTCTCTGGCTTCCATTCGCCTCCATCCAGTCGGCAATTGGACAGCGCCGCAGCCAGATCGTCGCGAGCGCGTCTCAGAAACTGAAACTGAAACTGATCGAAAATTCAACTTTCGAAAGCAATTCGATATTATAGATATTACAGACTTTTTTTTTATTGTAATATAAAACAAATCATTGGCATATTGAATGTAAAATTTAAATAATACAATTTAACTATTTCAACTTAATAAATATATAGGATATTATATAGGAATAGTGCTTACAAAATTCAATTTGATTTGTGATTTTAAATATATAAAACTATATCTTGTCTATAGTATTCCGAGGTATATCAAAGTGGTGTATTAATATAGTGTCTAAATTCTTTGATGATGGTCAACTGCAAAGATATAAAATTTTAAAAAATAAATTACATAAAAATATGTTTAATTGTGAAAAAGTAAAAAACAAAAAAATGGTTTAATTGAAACTTGAATTATACACTTAAAATGTTTGATCACATAATTGTATTTTTTTCCGTTTTAATTAAAACTATTTCGATTGGTCAATTTTTCCCAATTTATTCTATTCGTTAAAAAGCAACAAAATAAATTTAATTTTTATTTAAGGAGACAAATCGACGAAAAAATGAACTTCAATTCTAAAATAGGAAATTTCTATTTCAACAACTATATATAAATAATGTATATTCTTTCAAAATAATATTATTAAACTGCATATAATTTATTGTTGTCTTAAAAGATTTTACACAGTGAACTACAAAAAGATATTTTGAAGAGTAGTATGAAAGAAGAAAATTTTAAAAATAATATCATTAATTATACTATTGATAAATATCATAATAAAAAAAACTATGAACATGAAAATAAATTTATTGAACAACTATTAAATGCTACTGAATGATTAGATATAATTAATGATATAACAAATTAATAAAAAAAAAAAAAGTACAATACAACAATGACTAAAAAAAATTTTTTTTAAATAAAATAAAATGCTTAGTTTTTTTAAAATAAAGCAAATTCAAACATGAACTGTTAAAGTCCATAAACTTAATAATTTAAAATATAACCATTATTAAAGACAATACTTAGAATATTTAGTGCACAAAATAATTTTGTATACAATAAATATTTATTAAAAACAAACTAATTTGTAATTATTGTAATGATAATTACAAATAAATTTGGTAGATAAGTTTTTATATTAACGGAAACGACAAATATTGAATTACGATTTTTTTCTGTTAGCATATTTATTTTCGCTTTAATCATTTCCCAGATTAACCAACTCCTTCTTGAACTTCAAGCTAAGTGGCAACGCTGTCAATGGAAAGACTCGGCAGCCCAAAGTACCGCAATATTGAAATAAAACAAATTCGAGGCTCGCGCTTGTGCACTCTAAATGAGGGAAAAAAAGCGACGCTGTGATTTTTAGCAGAAGCTGCATTAAATATTTCAACTGTGTTTATGTTTGAGTGTCTGTGTGCGTTTTGTTTTACTTGTGTGAATTTTTAGACAGCTAAGCGAAAAACAAAAAGTTACAAAAAATTAGCTGAAGCTTCTTTGGGGTGATTTTCGTTGACGATAGTGTCGAAACTCATAAATTGCGGCTAATCGGGAATTCGGGTTCGATCGACAAAAGCCAATGCGCTAATTAGGCGAACAATGCTAAAGAGACAAAGAGGAACGGCAAGAGCGAAATAATTGCAAACTACACCATATAAACAAATCTGATGAAAGAGCAGAAAGCTGAGCAATGTTGAAAAGACGCCGATGTAAACAGCAGCAACAAACAGCACACGAGCAGCACCAACAGCAATAACAACAATAGCAACAGCAAAATTCCCAATTCCAACAACAATTGTAAGCACTCACGAACAGCAGACATACTCTTGGCAACATGCTGCTAAAACTTGGAAACATGTTGCTAGCTCTTGCGAACATCTTCACCTTGGCCTTGGCCTTGGCAGCTACACAATCAAATCTATCGGCCGAGTTCAGAGAATGCACCAGCATAGATATACGCAACGAATGCAGCAAAATGAAACTATTGGATAACTGTACAGTGGTTATTGGCTATGTAATGATCACTCTATTGCCCAGTCAAAATTGCAACTTCACAGCATATTCGTTTCCCAAATTGCGTGAAATTACGGACTTTATGATATTCACCGAGGTGAAAGACTTGACCAACATTCGTGATATGTTTCCCAATCTCACTGTAATACGCGGCCGCAAACTATTCCTTAATTATGCACTAGGCATTACGAGCATGCCCGATTTAGAGCTGGTAAGTGGAAAGTATTAAGTAGAAGATTGTGAAGCTATATGATAAATATAAATATTATTTAATAAATATAAGAATAATTAAGATAACTTTACAAGCAACATCTATATTTGTTGCTTGAAAGAACTTAACCTTCTGATGGAACACAAATGAAATTTCTCTCTCTCTCTCTCTCTCTCTCTCTGTCTCTGTCTCTCTCTTTCAGTTGGAATTCAAATCTCTAGTTGCCATACAGCACGGACACGTCTACATCGGCAACTGCCATAAGCTGTGTCAGCTGAATAGGGTATGCATAATATAATATATATGTAAATGTGCTTAGTAAACGTTTCTTTTGTAGATCAATTGGGATCGACTCACGCTGAGTGCGGGGGAGAATCATATTGTTATTGAATCCAACAACTGTACGCATCGGGCTAATTGCAAAGGTTGCGCCTCCAACTATTGTTGGTCCAATTTTACCTGTCAGCGCTTCGAAAATGATAATGTGGTGCACTATGATCGGTATGAATTTAATTATTTTTTAACATATACTAGGCATGTCCCTTTTTATATTAAAGTAGTATTTGGTTGATCACATTAATAGTATTTAAATTAAAGTTGTATTTTTTTCTTTCAAAGAGAGCTTTCAGTGTAGAATGAATAAATAATGAAATTTTGCATATAGCATATAGGTTTGATCTATTGTACTTTATCAATGATTTTGTAAAAATACCAAAATTGAAAAGCTTGAATCGCTGACAGGTATTTAATAAGTAAAAAAAGCTAACTAATCTGATTAATCTTATCGTATTTCATATATTTAGAGATCTGTATATTTTTCAGGCCAAAGTTAAGGTTTAGATTTTAATAATAACATTAAGAGCTTTTACTTGTTAAAAAACATTCAACAATTTACTGCTTATTAATAAGCTCCGAATATGCCTTTAAATATAGAGCAGCTCAAAATGTTCAATAACTATATTTAAAATTTCTATTAAAACAACCTAAAGGTATTGATCACAGAAGTTAAATTTCAAAACGCTCATGCAATATATAGACATCAAAGCCGATACAAACTGATTCCATTCAATTTAACATAGACATCCCAACATTATTCGACTAAATGCCCAAACTCAGCTGAACATAAATATATTTTTTACTTAAAAAAATAACAAGACTGAAAAATATATAAATTGAATTCATAATATTATTTATGTTAAACCCAAATGTCTTATTTCCTAAGTGATAAATCGAATTTCAATAAATTAATAAATGACTTCAATTTGATGCAATTGATCTCAGCTGATATTTAAGAAATTCTACTTTGATCTTTTTCAAAATCTATTGCATTTCACAGAAATTTACAGAGCTGCCACGAGGAGTGTCTGGGTGGCTGTCACAATGCAACAGCCGCCGGCTGTGTCGTCTGCCGTGGACTGACGGATGCGGGTGTTTGCGTGAAGCGATGCCCGGCGAACAAGTGAGTGAGCAGCTGAGCCACATCCGGCTTGCCGTCTGGTTGATTGCCACTTAGTCTTAGTCCGTTTGCAGGTATGTGCTGGAGCATTATCAGCGCTGTTATACACGGGACGAATGCATCCATTTCCATGGCCATTACACATTTGGCAATAAGTGCGTAGCGTTCTGTCCCAGCGGCTACAAGGCCAATAATGCATCGGATTGCGTACGCTGTGGCCTGCGAGAGGCATGCATCAGTGTCTGCTCGCCAGAGCATATGGACGGCGTGATTGTCATTTACAATCTTGCCGATGCTGAGGACTTGCGCGGCTGTCAAATAGTCAACAGCAGCCTCATCATTACCATACGCAACAAAGTCAACGAGCAGCAGCTGGAGCATAGTCTCAGCAGCATACGTGAGATACGTGGACATTTGAAGATTTATCGGTTCGTATTACACCACAAAAAGTAAACAATCTTTTGAAAGATTTTTTTTTTTTAGTGCTTCCCAGCTAAGCAGCCTGAAATTTCTGAGCAATCTGCGGCGCATATACGGTGATCCTCTTGAGAGTCGCCATTACGCTTTTGTGCTGTATGACAACAAGCATCTCAGTGAATTGTGGGAGCCAACCAAACAACTGGAGTTTGTTACCGGCGGCATGTTCATGGATCGCAATAATAAGCTGTGCAACAAGCATATCAAAGAATTCCAAGATCGCGTTATACACGACAAGGTGATGGACAAGCTGCAGACCAGTGATCAGGAAGTGCTTTGTGGCCCAGCCAAGCTGCAATTGAACGCGCAGGTGAGTTCGTCTATAAATGCTATATGCAGAAATTGAATGTCTCTGGCTGGATATGCCTTAAATTATTATTTTCCATAAATCTTCATATTGGCTTACACTTCTTAAACTCTTGAAATTTAGATCTTTGAGATATATTCATTAGATTTATATAATTGTGATATAACCTTTTTTTTATAGTTTTTTGTGAGTTTAATCCTGAGATTCACAAGGCCTTTCTTTAATTTTTTTTTTTGCTTCATAGCAAATTAATTGACTTCATAGATCTTGAAATACTTAATAAATGATTTCTCTAACCAATCTTCCAATCATCTGTCGACAATATCACCTAGGATTTGTTAAGCTTCCCAAGGCCACTTTATGAAATTTTCAAGGATACATACAAAGTTTGTTAGATCTCGGTATAAGTAACTTGTCAATATAATATAAGTAATATCTAATATGATGTAATATAAGGAATATATAATTTTCTGTAAATTGTTTCTCAAAAGTAGTTTCATATTTCATATTCGTTTTCCTTTCTCTTTGCAGGCCACATCGCACCACAATGTCCTACTTAGTTGGCTGAAATCGCAAATGAGCGTGGAACTGGAGCTGATTTATAGAACAGTGCCGCTGGGCACAAAGTATGCTGAGCAGAGTGAGCTGGAGGCGCCAGTCTGCACGCGTATCAATTGGCAGCGACTGTTGCTCTTTGCGGACGATCTGCAAGACAATGGCACCCACTATAGTTATCAGCTGGATCAGCTTCGGCCTCATACGCGTTACGCCTGCTTGTTGCGCACCTTTGGCGGCGATGTGCAGCACGATGCGCGCAGTGATTTGATTTACGTGGAGACGCTCATGGATATACCGAAGCCTCCAGCACTGGCTGTCAGTAAGAAAACGGACAATATGCTAACGCTGCGCCTAAGTGGAGAGGAGCTGGATTATTTTATGTTGACAGTGCACGAGCTGACCGACGATGTCGCCTATATGGATGAACGGAATTTTTGCCGACAACCAGCGTCCAGGCAGGATATGGAAGCAGTGCGTTGGCGCCAGGAGCAGGATGACTACGATGAATGTTGTGTGCGGCAAGAAAATCAAGCGCTTGATCAGGATTTTAAAAGCCAAATGGCTGGCATATTTCGCTGTAGTCTGGATGAGACTGAAAACTGTGGGCCCGTTGAGGCCAAGGCAGGCAAACAACTGCGCCTGGAGGCCAATGTGACGGCCTATGAGCTGCGCCAGCTGGAGCGCTATCGTTTGTACTCGTTGCAATTGCAGGCTTGCAATATGCTCGGCTGCAGCAGTTCCACGACGGTGCATGAGCGCACAAATTTCACAATTGGCGCAGATCAGTTGCCGCAGCTAATGGCATGCCGTCTGCCCAAGACAATGGACTATATCGTACGATTCTCAGAGCCCGATCAACCGAATGGTTTGATTGTTAACTATGTGCTGCACTATCGCAACAATGTGTCCGAACAAGTTTCCGAAACGCATCTGAGCTGCATAACGCGACGCCAGCATGCCCTGGCGAATTACGTACACAAGACCTCATTGAATGGCACCTACAACGAGTGTGCCGTGCGCGTTCATTCGCTAGCCGGAGATGTCATTACGAATTATGTGCAAATTTCGTGGTGCAACGAGGAGGAAAGCAAGATTCCGCCAACAATAGTGCCGGATATAACAAATGAAGCTGTGCAGATAGCTGGGACAAAGGAGCACGCTGCAGAAAACGAAGAGGAGCTGGAGACACATTCTCATGTGCGTGGCGTAAGCATATTTCTGTTATGTTTCCTCTTTGGCTGCGCGCTATCGCTGGTTTGGTTGCTCTATAAGCGTCGCTGTTGGCGCAAGTGGCCGGGGCTGCGCCGCTATGTGCCAGTGCGGGAGCAATGGTTGCGTGAACGTCAACAGACTGAGGATCGCGAGATACTCGTTGATGGCTTTGAGACGGTGCGTTTTCAGAACAACAATAACAACAACAACAACAGTAGCAGCAATGGTAATAATGAGTATTAATGTAATTTAATATAAATATGAAAATGTAATCATTAACAACAAATGTCAACTTACCTATACTATAAGTAGCACTTATGCATCCCTTGACTCCTTGGCTATTATCTCTGCGTCGTCGTTGGCATTGTTGCTATTGTTGGCCAACAAAATTGTCGGCACGCTGCTCGAGGGCAGCAACATAATGTCGCTGTCGGAGGTGGGTGTGGGCGTGCGGGGCGATGGCACCTGTTGGCGTGCCTTGGCACGTTCCATTTTGGCCAGCTCATACTCTTTGAGTTCAGAGAGTTTTAGTTGTATAGTCTGTAGTTCCCGGCGACGCATTTTATGTTTGTTGGTCTTTTGTTTTGGTTTCCTGCTTTGTTTTTAGTGATGGGTGACGCTTGATGTACCGATATCTTTAAGCTACCGACTATCGAATAGAATATGAAGAAGAAATTAATGGTCGTTAATAAGGCGACTATATTTACAAAACATTAATATAATAAAGTTAAAAGATTTCAGTCTTTAGCAGTAAGACTTAAATAACAGCTTTGAAAAATAATTTAATCAGTTTTAAATTTGAATTATGTATCGATATATACATTTGTGTATGTCGGCCTACTGCAAAATGTAACGAACACTGTTGTTAGCTCTGTTAACTAAGTTAAATGATGATTTAACTGGTTAGCATTTTGTTAATATATTATCCATAAATTTCAAAGTAAGTTGTGTTAAATGACAAATACGTTTTGTTTTATTTAACTTTAATCGTCGTCTTAAACCAAGTCAACGTAACATAATGTTGTTATACAACTTTGTCAAATAGGTTTTTAGAAAATTTGAACTGTTTTTTTTTTTTGTGAACATATTTTTCGTTTATGTTTTCTTTTATTTACATTTAATTATCTCAACTACTGTTCAAAGCACATCAATCGTCGTCTAGGAAAAGACCACCCAGATCAAAATCGTCCCCCTTTTCGCTGCTGGACACTTGTTGAGCTTTAAAGTCTGTAAAATATTTGCCATCGCTGGAAGCATCCCAACCGCTATGTTCCGCCTCCGCAGCCAGGTGGCGAGCATGTTTGGGTGGCGTGAAGTGGGTATAAGTACAATTTGTGTATTGGTAAGGGGTACTACTGGAGCTAGGACGGACATCATAGTGCTCGGCAAGGAATTGTAGTACTTGCTCCTTGCTGCCTAGACTGTTGAATTGAACGCGTAAGGCACGTTTCATTGCGTTGCTCCACATAAAACTGAGATGGTGATGAAAGCACTGGAAATGCAAATTATCACCTGCAGACTCGGAAATGTCTAGCCACTGTTGGACACACTCCTTTGGCGTTGTGTTGACTAGCCAATAGTCGCTGTTGAACAACGCTGGATTGGCTAGTAAACCACGGGCGGCCATGACACCCGCAGCTTGTGTGTGCTTATGCAACTCACAGGCATCCTGATAGCTTTCCACATTGCCGTTGACGATCAGCGGAATTTGCAGCGATTTGGCGACCTCAGCCATGGCCTCCACATTGAGTGTATCCTTGGAATGTTTCTGTGCGGGCGTCCGTCCGTGCAGCGTCAAGAAGGTGACGCCACAGTGCTCCAATTGCTGAGCCAGCTGAATCGTTTGCTGCACTGATGTCCGGTTGTCGCTGCTGTTCAAGAGACGCATCTTCACCGAGACGCTAAAATCTTTGGGCAGTGTTCGTCGCAAAGATTGAACAACGTCGCGCACCTGGTCTGGCTGCCGCAACAGGCCGCAGCCATAGCCTTTAGCTATTGCCCAACTCTGCGGACAACCGCAATTTAAATCAACGCCATCCACATAGGGATAAATGAGCTGTGCGGACGTTACAAATTCCTGTGCATCCTTGGCGGCAAATTGGGCGATGAGGGGCTGATCATCGAGACCAGTGCTAAACTCATTCTGTCTAGCCTTTTCGCTGTTGTTGATCGAATCCGATATCATCATGGGCGTAAACGCCAATTGGACTCCATTCTGTCGCAATAAGCGTCGAAACTCCAATTTACTATATCGCACCATGGGAGCACTGACCCGCAGAAAATCCTGGGCGTCAGCAAAGAGAGCACTAATGTCATGGTGTGGCCTCTGTTTCGGTAATTCCATTCAAGATATGTTAATCTATTCTCGTGGCGTCCACGTTTTCCCCACCGCTAAAACAATAGCAGCTGATAGCTACGGATCAGCTGCTGACTCAGCTGAGCAACATCCATTGCATAAATGGATCGCAATACTTGAATCCTAATGTAAATATTAAACTTAATTTTAATCAAGTGTCTGGCGCCAGCTTTAAAGAAACAAACAATTCGAGAGTTTAGTTTGAGTTAATATTTAATTTTTGAAATATGTTGAGAGGGAAAGTTTCGATACTTTAATATTAACCGTATATGATACACCATCACTAACCATTTATAGCGATGTGAGATCAATTTTATTTCATAATGTTGACGTGCGATATACTCTATATCTGCATATTATTATATATTCGAAAATAAGTTTAAATGGCAGATCCGAAGTGTATTCTTATATTGCATTTAGGTTATATATTTTCACAATCAAAAAGTGATGTGAATGAGTTTTATAAATATACACCATTCGTATTTTCCTATAAATAAGTATATTTATTTTAATGATAACGACGATAGGTCAGTTAATAGTTTACAAATTCAAATATAAATTGTATGCCTTGAAACAATATTAGGTATTTTAAATTATAGAATTATAATTATAGAATTATATACAAAATACATTGTATGACATCTATTCTGACCTTATCTAATGATATTGTTGAATTTTTGCGCTTTAATAGCCATTTCAAAGAATTTTCATCTCATATTAAAAAATATCGATAGTTAAATAAAGAGGTAAGAATCGATAGTGCCAAAGTGAGTTGCTCACCACCAGCGTGTAGGTGAAAAAACTCAATCGCAATTTCTTTAATTAAATAAATTAATACATGTACAAATAAAACGGCTTAGTGACTAATCGGCCAACAAAAGGCTAGAGACGTCAATGATGTACAATTGAAACGCAATGAAATAGTGAACGCATCAACAACAGCGTCCAGCAACATCAACGACAACGACAACAGCAACACAACAACTACAACAAAAATGCATTTCTCAATACCAGACACACAGGAACAGTATGCGGATGGGAGCGGTGGCTCGCCCACATACACGGTCTATAACATCTACATCAATGGTAACTATCATTGCTGTTTGCGGTACAAGCAGCTGCACGCGTTGCACGAACAGCTGCGTAGGCGTTGCACGGACGCCGCCTTGCCTCCATTTCCACCCAAGCGGCTGCTGCCGCTGAGCAACAGTCAGCTGGAGACGCGACGTGCTGCCCTAGAGCACTATTTACAGATAATTGGCCAGGATGGGCGAATCGCTCGCCTCACCTACCTGCAACAGTTTCTGCAGCGCGCTCAATTGGACACGGCGCTGTCTGAATGCTCGGTGACTCGTGAGGATGAGCAGCAGCAGCTCCAGGTCGAGGTGTATAGTGACTGGGCAGCAGGACCGGGAGGAGGAGGAAGTGGTGTACAGTTGCTGGTCAATTGTCATGTGCAGCAGAATGCCAGCGCTCTGCTGCAGTCCGTCTGTCGCCTGCTGCAGCTGCCTGACGAACTTATGCAATTCTTTTGTTTGTATCTCATGCGGCATGTGGAGGCATCCGAGGATCAGGGATCCTCACCCTCCTCCTCCTCCCCCTCGCCAGATGATCCGTCGGCTGTGTTGCTACTGCGCCGCCTGATGGACTTTGAGTCGCCTTTCATTTCGCGCATGCACGCGCAGCCCTGTCAATTGCTTTTGCGCACATGCTACTGGAATTCCCGATGGGATACTAAGCTACTTGGTAACAGCGTCGCGCTCAACCTACTATACAATCAGACGCTAGCGGATGTGGCCCGTGAATGGATCATTTGTACGCCCGAGATGCGGCGGCAGCTGTGCAGCCTACAGCTGCAGTCGCGACCCTTGCAATATTTGGAGCTAGTGCGTCAGCTGCCCTCCTATGGTTGTCTGCAATTCGGCGCCGCGCAGGTGGACTATCCGGAGCTGGAGACCGCAGCATTGGTGACCATCGGCAACGGTGAGCTGAGCCTGCGCACGGCGCGCGGTGCCAAGATATATGAGACAAAGTTCCGGGTCACGCGTATGCGCTGTTGGCGCGTTAGTGCGATGCATAATACGTTCGAGTCTAGGGATCAGCCGACGCAGCTGCAGTTGTCCTTCGAGTATTTGATGTCAAAGCAAACGCTGCGCTGGATAACGATCACCAGTCAGCAAGCGATGCTGATGTCTGTCTCGCTGCAGGCGATGGTCGATGAGTTGCTCCACAGCGATAGCAATTGCAGCAATGCCAACTGTGGCGGCAGCGATGATGAGCAGGAAGCGAGCACCTCACGTGGCGCATCCGAATCGACCACATCGACACCCAGTTCCGTTTCCTCGTCCTGCACCACAACATCATCGGGTACATCGACAACGATGACGCCGCCGGTTAAGTTTCTAGCGCAACGTTCCAAGCAGCAACACAAACTGACGACAGCTCGCACCTTTGCGGCGGTTTTCTTTCGCAATGACGATACGGCTGCGTCCGTGCGCAATGAAGCATTTGAGGGCATTGGCGATGATGATCTGTAATCTTTACGTATGTTAACTTCCTGGCAGTGCACTGGAAAACCATCGATCAGCAGTACGCTCTCAATGTAAAATGTGGTCACTTTAACTTCCAATATCTATTGGCTATCCTTGTTATACTCTCATGTAAGAATGTGGTCACCTTAATTCCCAATGCCATTGGCTATCCTTTATACACTGCACTACCACTACTACTGCAACTACTTCTTCCACAAAAACTATTGAGAGTGCGCTAGAAGCTTTTCGAGCGTTTTGCACTGCTGCAACAATATGTGTGTGTACGTTATAAGTGTAAAAATAATAATTGTTGTTTACTTCACGTCGTAAACAGCACGTCGCCAAAATAGTTTGTTTTTAATGAAATTGAAACTATTAGCACAAATCTCACTGTTATTCGAAATACATATAAATATATTATGCAGCACAATGGCATAAAATATTATATGATATGACGATTCAAACGATACTTTACCTACATATATACCTTCCCTTAGTCCCCCTACCGTACCCTTGGTGCTGCCAAATCTAATGACAAAACAAAATTGAAACTCAAATGTGCATTTTATTATGTTAAAGACAAAAGTAGTTTTTATTATCGAAATACATATGAGATGGTCATATTGTCGAAATGATAATTGATTAAATAACATTGTGTTGTGTTTAACAATGCTCAGTAAGAACTATATACATATATAAATATATATATGGTAATTCTTTTGTAAAAAAAATTTTATATGATTACTCTACATTTCCTTTATATATTGTAAGTATATGTATACGCATATGTGCAGCTATTTTTTCATTTATTATTAACAGTTGAACAAAATATATATGTTATGCATTTTATAGAAATAAACGTAAAACGAAATTGTGAAAATTGTACCACTGATTTTATTTCAAATGTTTAACGTCTGCGAACAGAGCATCGGCTGTTAAATAAATTTTAGTTGCTGTTATTCAACCGGCTTTCGGCGCTGCCAACACATTTCGATAAATCGATAAGCCCTGCAATCGATAATTCTGTTAAATGCAACAACGAAAAGAAAAAAATAGCTCACAATTCTCCCAATAATAGATTTGGGAATTGTGTGATAAACAAAAACAAGCAACTAAAGCAATATTTTCTATAAACACAATAACAAAATGGAACGCAACAACGGGTAAGCCAGATATTATTATGGCACACATAAGATGTTTATGCTACGCTAAGCTAGTGACGCATACAAATTGAAAAAAGTAAACACTCAGTGTTTGAGGGTGTTCGTGTTGGTGCCCGAAGACTTACATGTGTGTGTGTGTGTTTTGCGTGAAAAACTAGGCGATAGTTTTTTTGCGATATTGAAAATTTTAATTTGACTCATCTAATATATAACTTCATTATAGACGCTACCCCTACATTCGCCGCCAGGGCAGCGGCAACGGACCACACAATCATCATCATCATAACAATGCAAATTCAACGTCGGCTGCTTCGCCATCTTCGGCATCAACAGCAACAAACACATCGCATAGCACACAATACTCCAATAATAGCATTAATAATGCAACAAACCCCAATGTGCTCTATGCAACTGTCTCGCAGCAACAACAACAACAACAACAACAACAACAGCAACATCAGCAGCAGCAGCAAAATATGCCCATATCACAGCACGATGAATTAATACGTTACATTCGCGAGGCTTGGAATAAAGTAAGTATATAGATGTATACATATACATAAAATTTGGCCAGACAATTTGTAGCATCTTGTGGCAGGTCACTTTTCCTGATCGTGTGTGGGTTAATGTTCTTTCTAAAAATTCTTTTCATTTTCTTTCGTGTTTACACAGGTGAGCGAACAGGGTGAAATCTACAGCAATGAATCTGATAATCAATTAAAAAATTTCAAGCCATTCAATCTAGAAGAGTATTGGGGACAGCGTCTGGTACAGAATATACACGTTACCACAACACATCAGTAATAGGTGCAAAAACAATCTATAATTCAACAAAGAGACAATTGCGCATAATACCGTTAGCATATAGACTAAGTTACATATGTAAATTGCTATATAAATCGCATATGTTTTGACAACAACACAAACATCTGTAAAAACTGGTTGCCGTTTTCTTTTCATATTGTTCGATTTATTTATTTTTTTTTTTACTTTTTGGCTTTGTCTTATGCGATATAATATATATGTGTCTTTCACAGTTATAAAATTAATTGCAAGCACTGCCAGCTGCGAGGCAAGAAAGAAAAATATAAAGATAATATATTAATAATACTTGATTTAAAATGGCATTTCCAACACTTATTTCATTGCTAATGTATTATCGACCAATTTTGTGATGCGCTAAAATAATATATTTAATTAGTCAAAGCAAGTCAGATTTTGTTATAAGAGCGCGCGCGACATGGGTAACATTTCTGTTACACTGATTTTTGCTGTAAATACCATGCTAGGTCAAGAGCGGAATACTCGAGTAAGAAATCAATTTGTATTGCATGATCAAATATAATATCAATCAAACATAAAAATTTGATTCTGATAACTGATATTCGAACATTCAAATATGCAAAGGACTAAGAAAAACTATCGATATTATCGATGATCATCATTAATAAGAAAGGATTAAAATAATTATACTTTTTTTCATGACCAGCACATCACCTTTAACCATTAATATACTTTTCATATTTCAAACCTACCTCTAAATATAATTTGAGTAATTAATTGCAAGCATTTTACAGTAAAAAAGCTCAAGTCTCGGATGCGGCATGTTAACTGAAATAGCATTCGATATATCGATAATATTTCGGAAATAGGGAACGGATTTTAGTTTTTCAATGCATGTATGTCCGATAGTGACATCCCACAATTGCCAACCCAATTAAGCTATAAATAAAAATCAATTTCATTAGATATTATAAATGTTTGTCAATTTGTTCAAATACTTTCAACAATTTGTTCTTCTGAAAGTCCGCGAAATTTGTTCATTGCTGGTCAGACGCAAAATGTTGATCAGGTAATTAATTTCATTTAATATCAACGAACAAAATATAATGGCTAAGAAAATCAAAATTTAAATTTAAGAAATATGAGCGATTTGTTAATCGCATCAACATTTTCAAATTGGTTCTATCGCCATTTCACATGGTTGTATTTTCTCAAAAATCTTTGGCGGGCTTTTCTACAAGCTTTACCGCCAAAACTTCAGACAGCAAATATCAACAGAAGTAAACTGACGAAATTCGTTTCTAATTTCCGAAAATGGTTAGTCCTTCGAAAATCGTTAGCTCATCGCATTCACCTGCGAAGCAAACGCCTTCTTCTCCCAAAAGGCGTCTGGATACGCTAATGCAGTCAGTGGATCTCGATTGTTCGCCCGAGAAACGTAATAAAGAGAATGGTGTTAATACAAAGATTCGGAACAGAGATGAAGAGCAATATTTGGATTTGATAAAAAGGATTATTGAGAATGGTGACGTGCGCATCGATCGTACCAAGGTGGGTACACGATCCATTTTTGGCGCCCAAATGCGTTTCAGTCTACGCGACGCATTCCCATTGCTGACCACCAAGCGCGTTTTCTTTCGAGGCGTGGCCGAGGAGCTGATCTGGTTCATTTCCGGAAAGACAGATGCGAAGATTTTGCAGGAGAAGAATGTACGCATATGGGATGGTAATAGCAATCGCGAGTTTCTCGACAAATGTGGCTTTAAGGATCGTGAGGAGGGCGATCTGGGTCCAGTTTATGGCTTCCAGTGGCGTCACTTTGGTGCCAAATATGGAAAGTGCTCTGACGACTACACCAACCAGGGTATTGATCAGCTGCAAAAGGTGATCGATACTATACGCAACGATCCGACGGATCGTCGCATCATAATGTCTGCCTGGAATCCTTTGGATATACCAGAAATGGCACTCCCGCCGTGCCATTGCCTGGCCCAGTTCTATGTATCGCAGTCACGCGGTGAATTGTCCTGCCAACTGTATCAGCGCAGCGCCGACATGGGTCTGGGTGTGCCCTTCAACATCGCCTCCTATGCTCTGTTGACCTACATGATCGCCCATGTGACGGGCCTAAAGCCCGGCGAATTTGTCCATACACTGGGAGATGCTCACGTCTATAGCAATCATGTGGATCCCCTGCTGGAGCAGTTGAAACGTGAACCACGTCCCTTTCCCAAACTTGTGATCAAGCGGCAAGTAACGAACATTGAGGATTTTCGTTACGAGGATTTCGAAATTATTGGCTACAATCCGTACGGCAAAATTCAAATGGAAATGGCCGTATAAAATATCATACTTATTCAACAACAATAAGATAATCTCCCTATAAAAATAAGTAATTGATTAGTATCTCTTGGTATTGAATACATATATGTACATATTTACACGTGTATGAATTTAAAGTTTTCAAATATTTTTCAACTGCCAAGTTGGCAAAAAAGAAATATATATATAAAAATAAAAATAAAAAATAAATAATAAATAATAAATAAATAATTATCTATTGCACAGTTATAGATCATAAACTCACAATTATTTTGGTCGATTGAGTAGAGCGTAGCCAAAATATAGATTCCTCAGGTGAATTTCGATTAGTATCAATAGCTTTGCCCATGAATGAGCAGTCGAAGATGCAGTTCACATCACGATAAAAAAATTAAGTCTGAAATGTCGAAACGAGCTACGACTAGTCCACCAAATATAAGTTTTTTTTTTAACGTACTAGGGATTACTACACAGCTTTACATTTGGTCGGCTCTGTCTGTTTAGCCTCGGGCAGTGAAAATGTATTAATATAAATATCTGCTATTCTTCCTTTCCTTCCTCTTACTCACTCTCTTCATGCTCTCTCAAATATGTATACACGAGCAAAAGAGAGCAAGGCACAAATATTGAAATTTACTCGCGAGTAAGAGAGTAACCAATTCTTAGTGCATTTATTTTGTCGATATCTAATTATTTATATATATATTACTTGTTATGAACCGTACAACACGATCTATTTTGTCTAGTGGCTCTAAATTAAATGAGTGTAAAAATGGGTTGATCTTCATATAAAGAAAGCGAACAAATTTCTGATAATGTGACGTCACACTGTTAACTTAACAGAGCACTGTACATTAGCACGATCACGATTGAAATCTAATTTTTTTGAAAGTCCATCTCTAATTCACTGCACTTGAAATAAATGGTTCTTATCAAAAACCTGAGAATCGATAAACTAGATCTAATAAAGCAAATTTCGCTTTTTATACTATATGCCAAAGTAATAAGGTATTATAATAAAATAAAAGATTTTTAATTAACGTTCAAGCGAAAAGTATCTCTAAAATCTCACGACAATGCAGTTTGTACGCTGCATATATAAATGCACTTTTTATGATTTCATATATGTTATCAAATAAAGCAAGGCGAATTTAATCATGTTCTTTTCCATATCCAACATTTAAAAGTATGTGGACATAACTATGAGCATACTAACCAGATAAATGTGAAAACACTTTTGATTTTGTGAACGGCATTTTGGTACTTTCATAAAAAGAGTTAGTTTTATTTCTTTCGCTGTTTGCCAGACCGTTTAATGTGTGTTTTTAAACTATTTCACTGCGAACCTTAGCTGTTTTAGACCATCTTGCGCAGCAATCTGTTGATCTTGTCCTCGCGGTTGCCGAAGTCACCACCGTTGACGTAGTGATTAGCCTTCTTGCGCCAGCCGCCGGTGGGCGTGTTTAGCTTGAAGGGCCACAGGAAGTTGGAGGCGTACTTGAATTTGGGTCCAACGGTGAAGATCTCATGGACCAAATCCTCAACGCACTGAATGCTATGCGCCTTGCGGAGCTTGCGCTCGATAACAAAGTTATCAGTGATTGGCACACGCTGACGGTTGTGCTTCACAAAACCGCGCTTGTAGATCAGCTCGCGCACCGACTTCAGATTGGGATAACCCCAGGTAATGTAGGGCTCGGCAATGCGCAGCATATTGATCGTAGCCTTATTCAGCTTGATGAACACACCATTGTTGATCTGGCGCAAACGGAACAGCTGCAGTACTTTGCGTACCTTCGGCGCAACCTTGTTGATACTGCAAGTGAAAGTGGATTTAGCATTAGCAACAGAAATAACAACACCTGCAATAATTATGACGAATTCACTCACCCACGAATACGAATAACGAATGCCAATTTGGCTTCGGCGGGCACGTAGAACTGGTTACGGCTCTTGGCCAAGCGACGGAGCTTGATCTCACGCTGATCAGCCTTGATGTACTCGTTCTGGTACTTCTCAGCACGCTCCAGATTCTCCTTCTTGCGCAGGGCAATGACAGCAACACGCTTCAGACGACGTTTCGTCTCGGCAACCCGCTTGCTGATTTGTTTCTTGCTGAACTTGAGTTTAGACTCAGGCACAGCGGGCAGCTTTTTCGCTGCTGGTTTCTTAGCGGCCGTGGCTGGCATCTGTTTAGGGCACAAATTTGCAACATTTTTAGAACGGTTCTCGTTGAGAAATTTGAAAAAATAGCACTAACCTTTTACTCGACACTATGCACGTTGGTAAAAGAAAGGGAAAGAAAGAGCGGAAGCCCGATGTACGCCATGTTGCGACTGTCAAAATATGTTCACAGCAACCCTGTGTGACAGCATTGTTGAACACTGTGAAAATGCTATGGTTGTATTTCGATAAATTACCTATTATAATAGTCAGCTGTGATTGGTGGCGTTCGCCCGCGCATTTCACAATTTATTAAGACTTTAGTTTAATTATTTATTTATAGCCCAAATGCAGTGCCCTAACAGTCCCATTCACAATACAAGTGTCGAGCAAAAACGTCACGCACAGAATGTGGCCAGACAGCAGCGCTTGGGCATGCCAAAGTTGCGCGATTTGCTAAGAGAGGTAAGCAACAAATTTGAGTGATTTTATCTGAAGCGATATTTAAACTTGTTTAATCAACAGAAATGTCGCGAACGAATAATAAATGCACGCAAAGATAGAGTCGATGGAAATCGTCAAATTCAATTGGTAATTTACTGACAATAAATAAATGTACATATATAGAAATTACTAAATTTAACTTGATTTCTAGTCAGAGCTTGAAGCTATTTTACGGTTAGAACTCAAAGAACTGGATCATGATGTGGAATTGGAGCAGCATGTCTATGAGGAGCTGCTCTCCGATGTCAATGAATGGTATGCCCTACAAGAGCAGCATCTGGAAGCTCTGTATACTGAGCCAGACACCGATCCCAAAGATCATGAACTGATTTGTCCTGTGTGCTTGATCAAGTCACTGCAGCGCTTCAAATCTCAATATACTTGCGAATGTGGTGCACGCTTTGAGCACCCAGCAGATAAGCTACAATTGGAGCAATTGATTCAACAGAAAGTTAACGAACACGAGTTAAACTGCACCCAGGCGCTACAGTTCTTCATCGAGGCACAGCCAACGGGCAACCGTTTGTTCACAATTTGCGGCAGCTGTGATTTTTGTTGCTCCATTTGAGCGGCTTCCATTCTCGTTGTTCTGGCTGCGACCAGTTAAAAATTAGTAAATGGTTTTTTATTATAAATAGATTATAGATTATTGATTATGAATTAATGCCTTTCTTTACATTTATTTCTTTAAGCTCTGCTATGTATTCTCGTCCACAATCTCCACTTCATCCTCGCTAACTTCCACGCCCCAGTGCAGCTCGTTGGCTCGTTGATAGGCCCAGGACATGAGTTTCGTGGTAAAATAGATGGCCAGCTGGCCGCGATGATCGATGCCAATTAGACCGCCGGTCTGGTTGAAATGCTTTGTCATATGTTGTAGCATCTCTTCCGCTGCTTGCTGTATGGAATAATTCTTGTGCCGCACAAGTGCCAAAACGCGCGAGCTCAAATTGTAGCGCATGATAGACTCACCATGTCCGGTGGCTGAGACGGCACCTACCTCATTGTCCGCATAGGTGCCGGCGCCCAGTATGGGCGAATCCCCAATGCGACCAGATACCTTACCTGTTAGGCCACCTGTCGAGGTGGCTGCTGCCACATTGCCGCACGCATCAATGGCCACAGCGCCAACGGTGCCTGGGGGTACGTTATGGAGCGTATCAGTATTTGTGGTCTTGAATTGTTTGAGGACTTTCCGCGATGCCTCTGTGACCAGCGCATTCTTCGGTAGTATTTTGAATCCTTCCTCTTTGGCCAAACGCATGGCACCGTCAGCTGCTAGAAATCGATAATTCGTCTTCTCCATGACACATCTGGCCAAGCTAATCGGATGCATGATGTTCTGTGCCATGGTAACGCAGCCACCTTCCAGTCGAGATCCATCCATGATGGATGCATCCATTTCTACATTGCCATCCACGGTCAGTACTGAGCCATGGCCAGCATTAAAGTAAATATCTGATTCGAGTACCATGACCGCCTGCTCCACAGCATCCAGCGCGCTGCCCGTCTCCTGGAGCGCCTGGTAGCCTCGTTGTGCTGCCTGCTTAACGCCCAATTTGATGCATTCCACCTTGTCGGCGTTTATGTGTCCGGCACCACCGTGTACTAGCACGGTGGGCACGGTAGCATCATTGACTAAGCTACACATTTCACGTGTTGCTTTACATTTCGATATCTGAAGCAATCTCATGGGCAACCTAAGGACGTGTGGCATTTTAAGCGTCAGCTACGTGTCTGTAGGAGAACCGAAATGTAGAATATAATAAAACGGGGAAAATAATTTAAAATTTAAAAAAATTAAAAAAAAAAAGCAGATTTCATGATTTCCGAGTTAGTTTTTGCTTATTTTCTAAATTTTCCAACATGCTACAGCTAGCACAAATAATTTCAAATCGTCTCCAAACCGGCTTATTTTGCTTGGCTGACAGTTTGATGGTAACAGCGACTCTCAAACTGTGGCCAAACACCGGCAAATAAGCAAAACACATGTAAACAAAAACAATGCAGACAACGCAAAAATCAACAAACTTACGTAACGACACATCGAATGGCTAGTGTGATCGACAAGTGCTCAACTAAAATATACCTCGCACATACAAATATATACAAATATACTTATGTAAATGCATGAAAATAGTATGTACGTAAAAACTGAATTTTATTACCTTGCTATAATAATAAACAAGATTTATTTAAAACTTGTTTGTCTATGCTAAGAAACTATTTGAAATTGAAGTTTCCCTGCAAGTGCTGGGCATTTCTGTTGCTCCGCTTTATATGCTGCGTCATGCCATTTGCTTAGGGTATGAGAATAAAATAAATGCGCGAAAGCTTTTGCACGATCGTGCACGTGCATGCATGCTACGTTGCTTTGTTGCTCGGTTGCTCCGTTGTTCGGTTTCTCGGCTGATTTACTTGCATGCTCGCCCGCGCTCATTCTCGCTCTCTCTCTTTTTTTTTTTTTTTTTTTGTCTACCGCTCTGTCTCTCACGCACGCACAGCTTCTTGAGCGAGAGTTCTTTCTTTACCGTTTCTTTCAGTACGTTGCGTTACGCGGCTGCAGACGGTTGGGGCAGCTGCCACTAACGGGAACATTTTTCGGCCTTCTTCGAATCAGCAGAAACGTGCGCATATTTCATTTAATTTCTCAGCCGTTTTGTTTATATTCACAATAATTGCGATAAAACACACAAAATTAAAAGTAAAGCGTGAACGCGGTAAGCGTTTTATGTTTATATACTATATGCAATACATACATATACATATACATACATACATATGTATGTAAATACATGCTTCATACAGATACAATGTGTGTATCTAAAATACGAAATATCTTTTGAAGCAAAACAAGTACAATAAAATATTGTACGTATAGTAAACTAGTTGCTTCTCTCTATATTTGTAATTGCGAAATATAATTTGTTTACATTTTCAATTTTCTGTGCGATTTCCAAATATCGACATTTCTCGTGCGCAAAATACTATGTGGCAGAAGAAGAATCGTTTATCTGGGTCTAGTGTTTGTGGAAAACCTAATTGATATCTGAAAATAAATTCATACAAAATATGTGGAGCTCATTATTAAAGTATTTATTTAGTCGTGATCTCTGAGAAGTTATATGTTTTGCTAAAATGGCTCCGCTCTTTAATCTTATACACTGTGATCAATTGTTCAATCGTTCGCGTGATACCTATGATAGCTTAAAGACCGATATTTGTGGCATAGATCGTGTGAGATATATATTAACGTGCTTTTGCATATTCGTGCTGATCATTGGATGCATTTATGTTTGGAAAAAATGTGACAGGTGAGTTCGGATCGAAGGAGTTACATATTTACATATGCTATATATACATTAGTAATACTAATATAATTTTATAACTTTTCAACTACTGATTATATAGTATAATATATATCTGTACATATGGAGAGATTGTATACATAGATATGCAGATGTATATATATTAACATAATTTAATAAAATATACGTAATTTTATTTAACTAAATTTCTTATTATATAGATATATAAACATATATCTTTCGATCAGCAAACTTTATTTTACATATAGAAACACATTTATTTATTTCAAATTTGAATGCAATAGCAGACAGATACATATATATATCCACATATATATCTCTCTGTATCTAAACAATTAAAATATATCTCATTGATGAAAAATCTAATCTGATTTCTATATACATACATACATACACATGTGCACACACACATTCACATAGCTAACAATTCATATTTAAGATATGCCCATTTTTCATTATTTGATATTCATGATCATTTTAAAGTGCCTGAAATTTCAATTGAATGGGATTTTTAAAAATACATTCGAATATTAATTGGAAAATTTCGTGACTTTCCTCAAACATGGAAATGGAGAGGATTGACAAGCAACCTTCGAAATGTTTGGGTAAAGTTATTTCGAAAACTTTTGCATCGAAGCAACCGTAAATTAGATTGAAATCAACTTTTACTTATATTTAGTAAAATGTTTATTCGATTTATAGAATTTCGTTTGTAACCAAGCATTTGTGTGTTGAGTTTTGGTTTTTTTTTTAGTTTAAACTTTTTAAAAATTGTAAATTTTGTCTAAAATGCCGCCTCCAATTATTTTGAAAGTACTTATGCCAATTCTGTTGCGTTCGCTATTGTCCCGGGTGGGGCGGAATCTGACGCAGAGTCGTTCGAACTCCATGGTGCTGCAGCAAGTGTCCGAGGGTCTAACGGTGAGCAGAACGCTTATGAAGCATGGATCGAATGAAACCATTTAATCGAACGACAAGAAATGTTTGGATGGATGAACTCTGCCGTGCGGGGCCAGTTGAAGCATATTTATTTAAGAGAAACGATTCAAAAAATGCTTGAGAATTTTTTTCAAAGAACCGATCCTAGCTTGATGTTTTTAATTTTTTTTTATTTTTTGTATTGTGAAATTTTTGATTGTGAAATTGGTAAAATCGTATCGTAAAATTAAAAAAAAAAAATGGTGTTATAAAGCCATTAACGTGCTCTAATTTAGATAATTTCTAATAATAATATTGTACACCAGAATAATATTTAATTTGTTATTCAGCATTCCATTTTTCCAACTCAATTCCTTAGCTATATAAATTTCGAAAAGTAAATACATTCGCAATCGGAGAGTTGCTTTCTATACAATCGAGATTACCTGATAGTTTATATTAATCAATCATATCTTACCTACTCTTAATTGCAATATTTTTTAGATACTTTCATATTAATACTTTTATAACGAACGAATCGATAAAATATCTTATTTATATTTAACTATAAATTATAAAATTATTTTAATATATTTTTTACCTCTTATCTATTTGTTTGGTCTGTTGATAAGTGTTTAAAAAAATATGCTTGATTGATATTCTATAATTCAAAGACTCATTTTATATCCAGCAACTATTGATAAAAAAAAAACAATATGTAATAATTGATGAGATTCTAATATTTATAATGAAGATAATGATAATATGCAATAATGATGATGAATATGCAAATGGTGATAGGAAGGATAAATAATCTGAATACAAAGCGATTTATGATGCTAAAGATGATTAAGATTGATGCTGCTTATGATAATAATCATGATGAATAGATAAAGATTATGATAACATGATAATCATGATAAGAAACTGATGCAATTGGTTCTCATAATTACGATCTTGATGATTATAGTGATGAAGCAAATTATGCTGATGTTAAATGTGCAAAAGGTGATGAAAAGGATAAAGAAGCTGTGGACGAAGATGATTATGATGATGCAGATAGTGATAATGAAGACAATGACATGATAATAATGAGATAATGATCACTCAATGATTCGATAACGATGTTGATGTTAATCCAATCAATTAATAGAATGATGCTCATAATCATAATACTATTAACATTATTATTATAATGCTAATGCTAATGAAACTAATAATGATAAAAAATAATTTGATAATCATGCTCATCGGCATTAGCTGTCGAATCATCGAATTCTAGCTATTCCCTAGAGCAGTCTTAACATATTTATGTTTGTTCTAGGTTTGTCGAGTCATATAAATTATATTTAGATTTGTATTCTCTTGGTTTTGGTGTTTTGTAACATTTTCACTGTCAATCCGATTTTTCCGAATAACTCTCTTGAGTAAGCAGAACAAGTGACTTAGAAGCATGTGAATATTCATTCTATGGGCATAAACAAATTGGGAACTTTTTATTTAAATATAGCACATGCGTTTATAAACAACATGCAAAAGGCAACAAACCAGCGTAGTCTTTGTATATATAAGTAAAAGGGGGGGGGGGGGGAAGAGGGCGTAAAGGGGTAAAATTACTCATGTGGCGCTTGGCCAGCTGTTGAAATAAATGAAAAAAGAAAAGAACGAAAAGTTGTATAAAACACAGCCAAACAGACAACAATGAAATCAAAAATGCTCCAACTACGTATTATTTTTCATAAATCTTATACACATACATATATCTTTTTTGTATATATATATATGTTTGCATCTGAGTATATTTGAGATGCATATTTCTTAGTAAAACATTTGAATATCTCATTTTGTGAAAATCCAATGTTTCGTCGTTCGCCGTTCGCCGTTCGCTGTTTAATTCGAATTTTGGCTTTTATACGTCCCCAGATACTTGCCTAATGATCGACCGACCGATCGACCGACCGACTGCACGATTTAAACGAACAAACAGAACAGATGCAGGCGCAAATATATATAAGTATTATATATGTACATATATATATATATAGATATATAAAGATACATTTCCATTGAGCGCCAATGACAGCGGCAGGCGACACAAAACATGAAATCTAAATCTAGTTGCAAAATTATTTGAATTATTTACTGACAGCCGTGACAAAAGTCAAATAAAAAATGAAAAGAAAAACCTCCAGCAATTTCATAAAAATTATAGATCGTGAAATATTTTTATTGTTAGGCGAATAGATACTCTTGAGAGTTTAATATTATGATGAGAGAATTTTTAGTTATAATTAAATTTCAAGAATTTTTATATTCTAATTAATAAATATTTTCGTTTGGAATTTACAAGAATTTTATTTAATTATTAATAATATTAGTTATTAGTTAACAATAGTGGTATTACTTTTAGTTATTGATAATTATCAATTTAGTTAGTTTTCTTTAACAATTTAATTTAAGAATATACGTTAGGATATGTGAACAATTTACTATGTTGAATTTAGAAATATTAATATAATTTAGGTTAGAATATGTTTAGGATTACGAAAATATAATGAAAAACTAAATCTAAATATAGAAAAATGTAAAATAAAAATTAAAAAAGATATAAATAAAAATAAAAAAATACAAATAAGAATTAAAAAAAATTAAATTAAATTAAAATAAAAAAAAAATACTTATGAAAAAATTGTATTTTAATTTTATAAATGAATTATTCAAAATAGATATTTATATACATATATTACATACACTAAACGATAATATCGGTTCTATAATGATATGATGATATCCATCATAATGATGTCTCCATGATACATATGCATGCATACATGTGTATGTATGTATTATAAATATAAATAACAAATATAAATTGATTCCATTAAATAATTTAAGTTAAGTTAATTTAAGTTGGGCTTGGTTCAGAGCTTAAAACTTTATTTCAATTAAAATTATCATATATCAAATGATAATAATAATGAGAAGCAGCATGGATTGAGTTTGAATTATAGACCATAGATAGATGTTACATGAAAGATTATTAGGGCTGATCATGGCTGTAATTGGCTAAGAACTGAAGTTCATTTTACCTATAATTGTACTAAATATATGTAAACCAAATAAAGTAATATTATTGAGTTGGGTTAAGTTTCTAAAACTAAAAAGTTATAAATGTTAAAGTAAAGATTTTTTTTTAGTCACATTATTAAGTACTCAGATCTATTTGAGCTAGGCTATATAATAATTTTGCTAAACTATATAAAAGTAGGTGACATTAGTTGGAGATCTTACTTTGATATATTACTAAAAATAATTAAAAAGTATTCCTATGGTCTTCTCGCATCTATTTCTACATGTGACACTCATTTCATAGTGTATAAAGTGTCGCATATGATTTGTGGCTGCGGATCAATGAACGATGCTATCGGAGGTGGCGGCGCTTGTGGCTGCATTGCGATGTCATCGTTGTTCTTTGCTTGATGTGCATGTGAACATATACAAATATATCTCAATATATTGTATTGTATGTATACATTTGCCCAGCTCAATTAATAAAAGTTTACTCCAGTTTGCATACAGACAGGGAGACATTGAGAGACATTGAGAGACAGATAGCATGTAATCAACAGGCGAGCACAAGTTTTCATAGGAATTTCGTTTGGAACTGTGTTTTGTAGTGTTTGGTTGACGTTGTTTTTGTTTTGGTGTTGTTTTGGTTATTTGGTCTTGTCATCGGCGTGCTTGGCCATCGAATTGCTCTTAAATGAACTGAACTGTATCGCAGACAGACTGCTGCAGTCCGTTGCTTGGATCGCCGGATCATTGGTCATTGGTCATTCAATATGCGCATATATCTTCATCATCTGTTCGAAATGGAAGCAGCAGCTGCAGCCGACAACGAGCCGGCAAAGAATTAAACAGTTGCCCGCTTTGTCATTTCAATATTTGTTTTCATATACATATTTATCTGCGGTCAATTCAATGGACTTAATTAAAGTAAGTCCATGCACAAATGCCTAGGAATGTGACACAGAAATGAATGCACTTAAGCTATCGAATTGATTGCATTTGAAAGGGAAATTAAAAGAATAATAATAATAAAATAAAAGTTTAATTCACAAGGTTATTAAAAGTTAAACATTTTATTGCAAAAAGAAAACAAATATTATTTATAAATGAAAAATTAATTAAATCATGCTTTAATTTGAAAGAAATCAATTTAACTTTATTTTAAATAATATTTTAAAATTAAACGTCATATTTTTAACGAACAGAATTTTAATTGGGTTCAATTAAATTTTTAAAATTCAACTTATTAAATATAATTAAAGTAAAATTGATTTGTGTTTTATTTTTTAATTAATAGCAAATAAATAATTGAAAGTTGAATTTATTTAAAACACCAATTTTAAATCGAACTATATTTCGTAAAAAAATTAAAATTAAATTAAAAAGAAATAATTTCACAATTTTTATTTGTATAATAAAAAATAAAATAATTAATTCATATTTAAAGCTTAAATTTATTTATAAAAAAATTAATTTCAATTAATATTATCAATTAATATTAATATGAACATTAGTATTTACGTTTGGTTTAAATTATTATTTAAAAAATAAAATTTTTTAAAAATATTTATTTATAATAGTTATTTATTAATTAATTTATAAATAAATATTATTATACTATTATATTATTATATTAATATATTATTATATTATTATTATTATTATTATTATTATTATTATTATTATTATTATTATTATTATTATTATTATTATTATATTATTATTATTATTATTATTATTATTATTATTATTATAATTATTATTATTATTATTATTATTATGATTATTATTATGATTAATAAATCTAATGAATTGGTAAATATAACTAGGACACATCCGCTGCCCAAACTATTTATTTTTCGAGAATTTCCGACTTGAGTAATCGCTCTGCTTTTAATTATATATGTATATATTTTTTTTATGATTTGTCAGCTAATGCTCATATATGCTCATATTTGAGCAATTAGTGAATAACTGGGCATTCCCTGGCTTAAGTAATTTAAGTATTGATAACAATCAAAGAATTTTCAGAAAACAGAATTCGTTTGCCTCTATACAGACATTCCTTTTAATTTAAAGATTTTAGTATATCAAATTTATCTGTTAAATTTACTAGGTAATATATGAGTTTTCCTACTCAGTCACGTAAGAAAATTTGAATTTATTTGCTTAAGCTATTTCTGTCTTGCTATTCGTTCGCCTATCCGCATGTTTGCTTGTCGGCATTTAATCGCTTTTGAAAATAGAGAGTTTTAAAATTCTTCACAATATTTAGTGGAAATACTCATTCCCATCAGGCTCGTGGGAAATTAGTAAAACTGTAACTATTAAGAAAAGCTATTTTCTAGTTAGGCATTTCCGATTAAATCAGTCTTTAAAACAAAAATGTCTCTGTTATATTACTACAATCCTTAACATTACCTATTATACTCGTTAATTAAGCTTTATTTAAAATTTAGCTAAATAATTGATTTTTTTTTTTAATTCGATTTGAACTTGACCCTAAAAAATATCTAACACATAAATTCAAATGAGTCAAATATAAACAAAATACATAACAAGTGGATGCATTCGAGGCACGCTTCCAATTTAGAGCAATCGAAAGACCACTTGAACTCATTCCAAATATCATTGATATCCGAAACTAATAGAGCTCAATGCACCATACTTCAAGTGCTTAAAAATCACTCGCACCCCTAAAAAAAAATAAAAAAAAAATCAACAACAACAACACAAAACAGAGCTAAGGATGCACATCAATAAACAGTTGAAAATGAATGCATTAACAACAACAACAACAATAAATCGTACTCACACTCGTTCTCACACTCACATTCATGAGTGCACTCATTGTGCCCAGAGGCTCATTCATAAAAAATCAGCTCCCGATGGCCATAATATATCCGGCACTTGAGAAATAGCGTCCCGTGCCAAGGCAACAACAGCTGCTGCAACTGCAACAGCAACATCTGCAATTGCAATTGCAACTGCAACTGCAACGGCAACTGCAACTGCAATTTTCTAGTATTTTTGGATCATTTGGTAAACAAATCATTCGGTCCAATTCAAATCGAGAGTCGAGTGCAGAGTGGCGAGTGTATTTTAAGTTTTATTAGATATCTTAATTTGACGCTTTAGCATTACGTAAAGGTGTGGCACCCAGAGAGGCCGCACAGGTGCCAGAGGCGCGAGAGGGCAGAGTGTGAAAAAGTTGTTGTACATGTTCTCCAGCAAATCAGGCATCAGGCAACAAGAAATTGCATTTAAGTTGTGTGCGAAATTGTGTTTTCGATATTGTATTTCTTATACCCTACGTGTATTAAATGTGCTCAAGACGGGTATATTGGTTTAGAGTAATTGTATATAATAGGTGAAAGGAAAAGTTTTTAAGTTGATAACGCTTAAACTTGGATGTGGACAGGGAGATATGTATATATAGATAATACTATATTCAAATAATATACTAGAAATCGATTGTCTATTTTTATACCCTGAGTCTATTGAAGTAGATAAAGCATAATAGAGATGAAGTAAACTGGAATTCGATTCTAGATTTTCTATTTTCGTTTTCTTGGTGCAAATTAATTAATTTTACATACAAGAATTTTATCTGATCTATAAATAAAATAAATAAGACTTAAATGTCCGTTTCACTTACGACTAGGGTAATTGAAAGTCAACAACTCTTAAGCCCAGCACTCTTACTAATTCAATTTTTCTTAAGTTTGAAGATGGCTCAGAGATCTTCTTCAAATGTGTGATGATCGTAAATAAGCGAAACATCAATAAAAATCAAGCGTTTCATAATGAAGCTCAATTGAACCATTTAAAGATGCTGCATATAGCGGGTATCGTTGAGCCGATATACATATGTCTTATAATTTTATGTAAGAAAGCGGAGTTTCACTTACTTCAAGAGCTAAATACTTGAAAATCTTAATGCGAACAGACCATGGACCATGGCACGTGCTACATAATTTTGAATCAAATAATCGTTAATGGATAATCGATAAAAATATGAATTTCAGCTTTGAGCTTATTTAACATATGACTTAGCACTCAAGAGCGAGAATTAATAAAATATTAAGTGGGATTTTTTTATTTACGTTGACTAAGTCAATGTGAACCATAATAATATGCAATCCCTCATAAAGCGTAATCTTTTAAATTTAGCGAATACTTAGAAGTCTAATGAACTGATGTCGTGTTTTCGAATTGCCAAAAGCTAAAGTCGTCTGCTTAAAACATTCTCAAACATTCAATCTATAGTTTCTATATTTTGATTTCATCGGCAATGGCAATCGAGGTCTGTCAGACAGTAGTTAGCAGTTGTCCATGACCGACCGAGATACTGGATCGTATTCCTTTTTGAAATGTTTTATTTAGAGATTGATAGAATACCTTGCTCCGCTTTCATTCTGTATATACTCAACATTCATTATTCTACTTAAAAAACAAGCTATATTACTTAACTTCAGAAATTCACGACTTTAGATCTGGCTTGGATATCTGTTCAGCCCTTACTACCAACGAAATTGTATATTTGTTTGAAAATAATTTTTAATGGAGTTTTTACATATATTTTGGACATCACAGTATTAGACAGTGTTATCAGAATATATTTTGCTGCATTCCCAGTAGGCATCTCAAAGTCAATTTTTATTTTTTTAATTACGCTTCGAACAACTACAACATCGTTATAACTAATATATATAATTTGACGTGTGAACTACTGTAACAGTAAGAGGCGACTCTGTTAACAGTAGAGAGAGACTGCTTTGATAGCGCCTCCCACTACTGTTACAGTGTGGACGGAGAAGACTCTGTCAATAGCAGAAAATGAATCCATTAACAGCACTGAACGACGCTGTTAACAACAGAGAACAGTAAAGTATTGGTGTAGGAAGACTCTGTCAACATGAGAGAGTTACTCTGTTAATAGCACTTAATTACTCTGTTAAGAGCTTCTTCTACTATTTAAGTAGTTTTCGTGTAAGGCTTAGAGCTTGTATGTGAGGAGAGATTATCCGACTGAGTTTGTGTCTTTGCAGGCTTCAGAGTTTTGGCTCTTACTACGAGTAAGAGAGAGTACAAAAAATAACTTCCGAATATTTTATTTATTATTTATTTTTAATTTTACTATTTTTGAAGAAAAAATTTAAATTGAATATTTGATATTTAAACAAGTAAGCACACAACTACAGCCTCAAATCAAATCAACTTATAAATATTTTTAAATTTTTATTTATTGAATTCATATTCGTAGCAATTGCAGGCAATAAATTGACTTTTGAGATATAGAATTTATTTATTATTCTTTTATTGGCACGCAGCAAAGCTTAGATCATGCTACATAGTTTACAACAATATTTTTGATAAAAGGAAATTCTCCAATTTAGTTCATCGACTAAAATAATTAAAATTTCATCATATATCATTTATCATTTATCAATTTACCAGGTGCAAAAACTATTTGGCCAACACACACACACACACACACACACATAGATGTAAACATCAGCTACATAGTCAATATATACAAATTATAGGAACTGTTCAAATTTTTCAATCAACGACTATTAATTTGCAAATGCAGCAAGGCAAAAAAAAAATAAATAATAAAAAAATAACAAACTTGGCTATCAATAAAAAATGTTGCACCTGAGTTTGGGCAAAACGAAAATTCGAACAATGCAAATCAACAAAAATGTTGTAAACAATTTCGAATAGCTTTGCATTTTTTATTATTTTCTTTTGCATACTGCATTTAAATGCACATTGCCCTGCGAATAATGGGAAAACAAAAACGAAAAAAAAAAACAGGAGAGAAGAAATATTTTTTTTTTTCAAAAATATATTGGAAATCAATTATTCATGCACTTTTAGAGCGGTCAAAAATGTAATTAATATGTAAGAGTCGTCTGTCTTTCGTCTGTCTGACTGTCTGGCTGTCCGCCTGTCAAGCCAGGCATTTTTCATTAAATTTATAGACTGTCTGTGAGCACAATAAATAAAATAGCCAGAGAATAAATAAACAAAAAATTTTTCCAAAATTTGCCGGCACGATAAAAAATTAAAATCAAGCCACAATTGCAAGGGTAACCCCAAAAAATGTTACGCTCTCGCTCTATCTACCTCTCTGCATCTCACTCTCTCTCTCTCTATCTCTTTCTCTCTCTCTGTATTTGTGTGTCTTTGGTTCCTTGCACTGGGCACGCCTCTGCGCCAAATGGTATATATGCAACAATGTATTCGCAATAAATAATATTTCAACGGCATTGCGGACGCAGGTTAACTGTGTGCCAGACCAGCCTCATGCTCACCCTCTCGCTCGCTAGTTGCTCCATCTCTCTCCCTCAGTCCTCTAGAGTTAGTTGCGCCTTTTTTTTTTGTCAGCCATGTGCAAACATGTAAATGTTCACGTTGTGCAGCCAAAAAGTATGCCACATTTTTGCACATCATTAAATATATTTTGTGAGAGCAGGAAATAATATTTTAAAAAAATTGAGAAAATACAAATACCTAGCGAAGAGGAAGCAAATTTTGTAGAGCTTGCTATAATATTGACTTGGCAGTGAATATTGATTAATAGATATTGTATTTGGCCTAAAACAATTTCTGGTTCTTAAATTTGAAGTGAACTTTGGCTTTACATTTGTTTTGATTTTATTTCAATTAAAATAAAATTAAAATTGTACAACATTGTTTGTATTATTTAATTTGTATGCAGTAGCTTAGGTAGATTTGTCGGATCAGATATATTATCGTTTCAGTAGTCTCAGTTATCCTGATACCTAGATTTCTAGCTTATAAATATAATTAATAATTATATCAAATAATGAAGTAATCATTACTTTAATTTAATTATTATTTCCGTTTTTTTTTTTGTTTCACATTTTGTTAAAAACTCTATAGAGCTTAGTTTTATTTTCCATATTTTATATTTTCAATATATATTTTACATTTGATGTATTCAATATTATTTACATAAAGACTATAAAATAATTGAAACTTTCTTAGTTGCATATCAATAAATCAAATGATTTATTAATTATTTAAATAAATTATTTTCGATGCCTTCAAGAACCTGCCTATATATTACTTTAATGAGATATTTTGAACGTGCTTTGGATATTGTGTTAACAGTTTTTTATTGGAGTAAACTAATCTTTTACATGATACGCACATTTTTATATTCCTTAACTAACCTCGATTATTTTGAGTTATATATAATATTTCTAACCTTCAGCTCTGCTCATGAAAATAGTAGAGCGATTGAAATGTTGAACAAAATATATATAATAAATTTTATACTCAACACTAACTAAACATACACAAAATATATAATAAATTAAACTAAACATTTGTGTATACATATTTATTTGCAAATCTGTTAAATAAACAATAAGCAAATTTATTGTTGCATTAAACTCAATTCACATACTATATGCATAATATATAGGATTTTATTGTTTATTTATTGTGTAGTGGAAAGGTTTTGAACGTGAAATCTTTTTTTTTATATAATCACCATTTTTCTTCATAGAAGTTCTATAGTTAATTGATGTTTAAGTTCTTCTAGTTTATTTATATATTATTATGTATTATTAAATTATATTATTATGTATTATTACAATAATAAAGTTAAATGAAAAATTTAAGCTTGGCTTGCTTTTAACATAATATATGAACTTAGCTTAGCCCGGATTAGTTTTCACTTTATCAACTAATTCTATAAAGCAAAAGTTCATCATCCGAGTGCCTCGCTCTCTCTCTCTCTCTCTCTCTCTCTCTCTCTCTCTCACACACTTTCTGTCACTCATTCCGGTGCGTAAATCTGTGGTCAGATTCCACTCACTTGGCTATTAAAAGTTAGTTAGCTAATTTGAATCAAAACCATGGCAATGCAATCAAAAGTGGGCCATTCTAGAGGCCGTCATATATCACACTTAAGATTATGGCCAGGCAGATGTCGCAGGACAAAGATAACAATAACAACAACAACAACAACAACAACATGGGCAAAAGCAAACAGACGAGAGTCTGTCTGACTGTGTGTCTCTCATAAACACTTGAATATAATTGTGGAAATTACAAAGAACACTTGAATACACACACACATACACACACACACACACACACACAATCACAGCTCACCTACTGTATTGGGTCCTTTAGCTATCTGGCTTGCTGTGTCGTGCACTCCACTTAATTAAACCAAAAAATTGTTGATATTGTGTTATTTATGCGTTCACTAGAGCTACAACTACTTACCTAGTGGATCCTACCTACCTACTGGCCGATCCCCACTTGCCCCTCATAGCTATATATGCACACACATATATAGCAACCTGTTTGAAAACTCGTTTCACTCTCTCACTCTCTTTAACTAACTCTCTCTCTCTCTCGTTTCAGATGCCATAAAACTTTGCTGGCCTTTCACAATTTGCGCGCAGCTGTTTCGCTGCTTTTGCTGGCCGTTAATAGTCTAGAGCTGGCCAGGAGTCTATTGCCACAGCGCCGGACGGAGCAGCTGTATCAGCTCTTTGACTCAACGCCCAAGGAGCTGAATGTACTGATTATCATTGGCACGGGCACCGTGCGGAATGCCCTGGCCGCCATCCTGTTGACAATTATGCTAATGTGCTATCATCGTGTGCTCGAGCGCAAAAAGATGACAGGTGCGTCTGACTTGTTTTCCCTCTCACTCTCTCTCTCCCTCTCTCTCTCTCACTCTCTCCTTCTCGCGTACTCCTTTGTGTGTGTCTGCTGGTCAGATAATTTGATGCCAGCTAAATTAATCACACGCCGTCTCATTTCGTAGACTTTCTCTACGGCAGCATTGCCATAGAAATGTTGATTTTTCTGTTGCGCATCGATGAGCTCGCCGAGGTGGCCTATTACGAGGAGATACTTGAGCTGGAGACTTGCCTGCTCAGCGTAACGGTGATTTGTCTATTAGCTATGGCTGGACTCGATGGCTATACCATTTATAAAGAGGTGAGTACGAAATTTTCAATAATAATAAATTTGTTATCATAAATCATAATCAGAAAATTAATTAAATTGAGGTAAACTCCAAAGAGTTGGAGTCGAATAAACTTGAACTTTTACTTTTACTTTTTTTGAAGGGGTTGGCTTAATATTAATTTATAGATTAAGAAGGTGTTTTTGAAGTATTTATCATAAATTTGCGGGTCAAGTTGGTCTTTACCTTTTTAGGTTATGCAATTGCTCTTGACATTTTTCTCTCTTTAAATTTTCACTGCATCATGTTTGTATACTCTGATATTTTCTGATATTTGTATACTCGATAGATAATCAATACTTTATTATACCCTGAAAATGGGAATTCAGGGTATAATGTTTTTGTGAAAATGTATGTAACAGGCAGAAGGAGACTTCGCAGACCCCATAAAGTATATATATTCTTGATCAGCACAAAAAAAATAAGTTGATATAGCGCTGTCCGTCTGTCCGTCTGTCCGTCCGTCCGTCCGTCCGTATGAACGTCGAGATTTTGGAAATTACAAAAGCTAGAGAGATGAAATTATACATGAATACTCGTATCTTAGTTACGCAGTACAAATTTATTTTGTTTTTTCGATAACTCATCCCATTTCTTAACTATCGATAAAAAATTGAAAATTCGATTACGTTTATTAGGTTTTTAGGGTTCTACACTGTTTTAGCTAGAGACTTCAAATTTGTATATTTAGATAGATATTATGGATACGCAGATTTTGTAATTTTCAGATTTTAAATGCCACGCCCCCTTCACCACCAATTTGAAAAAAACGTATTTCAAATACTAGAGACTTGAGATTTGGCAAACGGACTTGATTTGAATGCTATTAATATATTCTGAAAGTTTCATGAAGATAGTCCATCTAGAAATGGAGTTATAAGCGTTCAAAGTACAGCCCATCCCACCCCCAACCGTCGGCAGCAACTGCGCTGTTAGCAGAGCGCGCGCTTATACGTGCGTAAAGAAGAAGAATATTAATTTTTTGCAGGGTTCTGGGTATCTCGTAGTCGAGCTGTCTCTACTAGAGCCTTCTTACTTGTTTTCTTATATAATTACCTTAAATGGTCATTTTCTCACATTTCTAATATATTTCCCTATACAAATTTTCTGATATAATTCACTATGCAAAGTTTCTGATATAATTCCCTATATTATACCCCTTAAATGGTAAAGTTTTTGGAATACCATATTCCATCCCTAGACCAAAGCAAAATATTTCTTGTGATATACCTTCATACCTTCAGGGTTTCATAGAGGTAATATTCCATTATTATTATATATTTTTTATGACGATGTTGGCCTGAGTCAAGGTAGAAATCTTGTGTCTGTCTTAGTGCTTATGCATCTATCGATGCGCACTAAAAGATTTCTTTTGCTTGAATATCACATTAGATGAAAAACATCTAAATTAATGAAATAAATAAGGATTTGTTATGTTTCGGAATTTTAAAAACCTTTGAAAACAAAATTTTGTTTTCAAATACTTAAGACTTGTGCTTTGTCATATGCAAACAAATAATGTTAATTATTTCGCTCTAAAAATGTAACTGAACAAGTTTATCAAGAACAAAAGTTATTCATCAATTCATGTTCCATAGTAAAGCCCATACTGCAGCCCAACCGCAGTCGCTGCACTAGCTGAGCTGTAAGCAGAGAGCGTGGTGTATTTGTATGTGCTTATTCTTTGCTATAAATGAATATAAAAAGAGTAGAATGAATGAAATATCAACTCTTCGTAGAGTATCTCCTAGTTGAGCAGAACACTATTACTTGTTGTTAAGGTATTTGAATGAATTTTTAATAAAATCAGCAGGAGCGGATTTTGTATTTGAGTAAACTCTGAATTTGTAAGTTAGATATTTCTCTCTACATTTATATCATAAATGAAATATAAATAAAGAAAGTATAATAATATATTGAAATTACAGTCAGCGGCAATCGATTGTGTTTGAGTTAAGCTACCAGAGCGAAGGTTTGCCTGGAAAATACTACGAACACATTAATATTATATATACAAGGAATACTTTTCTTTTCATTTGTTATTAACTAAAAGTTAAAGTTTGTTACGTATTTTAAATTTTTAAAATAATTTTTTGCAACAAGTGGTGCTATTATTTTTGTCGGCAATTTTTCGACTTTTTTGACAATTTTTTTTAATTACATAAAAACGTTGAATATTTTGGTGATAATTTTATTGTTGTTGCGCTAATATATTGTTTTCTGCTTTTATAAAAGTAATCTGCAGCTCAATCCATTGATAAATGTACCTAGGAGAACTTCTTAAACTTTGAATTTCAAAGTGGTGCTATTTTATTTTAGATAACTCTAAGATTTTCAATATGTCATTTATCAGCTTCTGAGTTTTTAACAAAATAAAAGCAAGAATTCTAGAAATATAAGTCCCCCTTCGACGCACTCTCCCTCTCTTTTTCTTTCTCTCTCTCTCTCTGTCTCTATCTTAAAGCCCGCTTTTCGCCCGCTAAAGCGTATAATAGGTTTGCTTGGAATACATAATACTACGAATACATAAATATTATATTTTATTATATATAGTTATAATTCCAGTTATATAGAAACATTCTAAGATTGTAGCAATATTACGATAGAGCTGCTTATTTGTTGTTTGCTTAACTCTCCCTTCGACACACTCGCCCTCTCTCTCTCTCTCTCTCTCTCGCGCTCTCTTAAAACCCGCTTATCGAATTAACATTCATGCATATATGATATTGCCCCGAAGATAGTTAAATATTTAAACAGTCAAAGGTAGAAAGAGGCGGGCAGCTTGCAACGTGGATAGCTTCAGTCGTTGTGTCTTCTCATGCTTGACATTATTTCCGCTGGAGACCGGAAATCCAAAGTTGCCACACAGGACACACAAGACACACAGAACATGCCACACGAATGCACAGATATACAAACAACAACAACAACAACAACAAACGGCTGTAGTAAACACTAAAAGAGGCACAGCGCAATAAGCGCTCCAAAGTAGCAAAGCAAATAAAAACATTAAAGTTACATTGGGCGCTGCTGCTGCTGCTGCTGCTGCTGCTCTGCTTACATCCTTTGGCAGTGCCAAGACAGTGGGCGTGTGGACTTCATATAAAGCTCACAGCTTACGGCTGTTTATACATTCACCCTGCCACCACTGGCTGCTGTGGACCATAAACGAGCCGTGCACCAAAAACTTGCACCTTAACTTTGTGCGCGGCCATTGTTATTGCAGCCAAATGCACTAATGCTGTTGCATACTTGAAGATGCAACCGTATACAGAAACTAGTTCAACTGTTACATGTGTGTGTGTGTGTGTGTGTGTGTGTGAGTGGGTGAGTATATTTGTGAGTCTCTCTGTGTGTGCGTGTGTCGCTGTTTGTTGCATTAAAGTTTGCCAAAATGTGGATATTTAATATTGATCAAGTTGATGTCAAGCGAATGTGAATATTTAATTTTTGAAGCTACACAGATTATAAATTATTTATGTATTGCGTATGCATATGTCGGAGATGGCTTTAAGTTGTTTCATTCCATGATGGATATTTTTATACTACTAGCGATATTTATTCTTTACTCTGAACTTAGCGACTCACAATTGTCTTTTTGTTGCTTCTCACTTTGTCATTAGACTAAAGTCATTTACGCACAGCTTCAACGGTCGTGCCTATATTCTTCTTTCTTTCTTTACATAACAACATCAATAGCGTCACACTCGGCTGAAGCATCTCTCTCGCTCTCGGCATAGAATTTACCGCTAACCGTATTCCTTTTTTGTCATTTACTTTGCTTTCTGCTCTTTACATACACACTCACGCCACTATGAAGTTTTACAACATTCGCAACATTGTGACCGACTGACAACATTTCACATTTATGTTATTAACATAACATGCCCCTGTTATGTTAAATTCTCATGATAATTAAATACATACATATATGAAAATAGATATATATAGAAGTGAATTTACTATGACTTTTATTACTATGATCTATTATTATTGTTATTATTTTTATAATATTGCACGTTTGTAACAGAAAATCTCATTTACAATAAGTTCAATATGCAAACACAAGGAAAATGAAAGTTTTGAAATTAATACATTAATTATATAAGAATAATATAAAATATTAAAAATAATAACAATATTATAAAATAATAGAAATAATAATAATATGTTTAAATTATAAAATAAAAATATTATATTACTATATTATTATATTATACATATTATAAATTATAAATTTCTATTTACGCCACTTAAATTTTTAAAATTGTGTTAAGTTTTTATCACCTATAAAGCAACTTATTAAACTCCGATGCAAATAAAAAAAGTTAAATATATACAGATATAGATAAATAACGATAGATAGATAGATAGATAATCGATAGTTTGAAAGATAGATAGATACATAAATACAGAAAGATAAATATAAATAGGTAGACTCAGACAGTCAGATATAAACAGATAGATATAGATAGTTGATAAATATATTAAATTAATAAATTCAGAGTTAAATATGTATTGACGGAATAAAGTTATAGAAATATAGATATAGGGCACAGATACATGAATAGATATAGATAGATAGCTACAGATAGGCAGATAAATAGATATGTATATACAGATACATAAAATTAATGAATTCATAGAAAGACAGATGGAATGCTTGAAAAGGCGGCTCATCTAAATACTTTCTTTACTAGAATACTTTCAATCTTACTCTGACTCTCAATCTCTTACATTCTCCCTCACACGCTACCTTTTTAAAATATATAAACTATTCTAGAACTCGAGTTCAAAATGTAATTTCTGTTAAAAAGCAGCTTAAATAGACAGTTGTTTCCTCTTAATATTATACCCAATTTAAAGATTCTCATTCACTAATAAATCAGTCAATCACCCAAAAAAAAGTCCGTTATTCGTATATAGCTTGTCCAAAAATAGTAGCACAGATTACCCCAATCTAAAAAGGTTCACACGACCCTCACATCGATGTGAGAGAAAACCCCTTGAATATAGGCTCAATGTTAACACACAATATATGTATATTTATTGAGGTTGCATTCAATATTCTTTTTATTGATTTCTCCTTTCTGGTAAATTTATGTAAAGTCATGCGTCCCATTCTGCTGGCTGCCATGCAGGTTCCTCTCCACTTGTGTTCCCAGATATTCATACACATGTCGTATGAGTAATATTCAAACATCAAATCAATGCCAGCTGAGGCTAAAAAGCCAATTGAAAGGCAAACTTTGGTTGGAGCAGCACACCACCATCTTCCTGTCACTGCCAAATAGGAAAGAAAAGTAGAAGAAAAAACTATGTAAATTCTCATGAAGTGCGCCCTTGAGTATGCTATACATTTTGCGAGTGGTTCCTTACGAGAGTTTTCCAGCCAATGCAGGCAATGGAATTACGTTGCATAAATGATGGGAACCAGAGTAAAAAGGAAAAGGAGGAACAGCCTTTGGCATACAATTGAGCGCTGGACATTTGTCAACATTTTCCGTCACACGCCCCCCTTCGCCTTCCTCTAGCCAAATTCAAAACTATGAAGAACCGGAAACTGCAGCAACTGACAAAATGCCGCTTCACGTGCTCCGCTTATCTGTTACTCTACGAGAGCCGCGGGAAGACCCAACCTAATTTGGATGCCGCCATGCAGTGCATAATTTTAATAAAGGAAGTGTGCGGCAGCTCTTGTTTGTGGGCGTGGGCTTGGGTGTGGGCAGGAGGCGTGGCAGGGATGGGGGCGCGAGGCAGCGAGAATAACTGAGCCGAGGGTGTGTGCAAATAATGCCATGCAACGTTGAGCGCAATCCCGAAAATACAAACAACTAAGACGGCACGGCGTTCAAGTTAGGGTATATTAGGCTATTGAATACACTATCGGCGAAGAGAACTAATTTGCTTGCATAAAAAATATATTTAAATATAATTGAAAAAGTTAAATATCTCAAGGATTCTTTTTTTTCTTTCTTATATTTTGCTAAATTCATAATTTAATGCATATTCAAAATATGAAAATTAAAAATTGAACAAATAAATTAGTTGATTAAATTTATTAACGTATAAAAAATGACTGAATATTTAAATATAGGCAAACAAAAATTTAAAATAAAGTATTTAATTGAAAATAAAAGTAATAAAAAAGTTTATTAAATAATTTAATATATAATTTACTTAATAATAATGACAATAATATGAATAAAATAGTATTTTATTTTGGTAAAATATATTTTTATTTCAATACTTTAATTTATTAAATTCATATTCAATTTAATTAAACTTTGTAAATAAATTTTAAAAATTCTATGAAAAGTCAACTGCAAAATTTTCTTTAATAAATATTTAAATCGATTATCGTTTCTTTATTGAGACTTAATTTGTACATTAATATAAAATAATAAATTGTATATAAACATTAAAGAAAAATATAAATAATCCGAAAAAATTAAAAAAAAAATTAAATTTTTTTTAAATAAATAACCTAAAAATAAAAGTGTGTATAAAAAAATTAATTTTTGAAATGAATATAAACATCAAACAATAATAAAAAACAGTCATACAAAAATATAAAACTAAAATAGAAATCATACAAATTTATAAAATATAAAAAATAATAATAATAAAATAATAGGGAATAATAAATAACTATTTATTAAACATTTTTTATATATATATAAAAGATTTATAAAACAACTACAAAATAAAAATAAAAACATTATTTAATTAATAATTAAATTAAATTAATTCAACATAAAATTATAAATAATTTAATGTCTTTTGCAATGCTTCATATTTGACGAATTTAAAACCAGAACTGTGTATTTCTTTCAAATACTAATTATTATATATCCAACATGAGAATCTTAAAACTACTTCCAGTCAGTGTAAGGGCATCATTGAGAGAAATATATATTTTTAAAATTTTTATGCTTAAACACAATGAAATATACGTTGGTAAATACAAAATAATACTCTTATAAAATATTAATCAAATAAAAATTAATAAAAAAAATAACATACTACAAATAATATACAAGAATAATTAAAAAAGTGAACATTAAATTAAATTCAATTTGTTCAGAGAAATGTTCCTTAAAAGGAATACAATTATTAATTAATTATATTATATTAAGTTTAAGTTATTTCATAATCTTCATATCATTCAAATCTATCTGTGATATTATTAAACTTTTTTACTGATTTTACTTTGAGATTTAATTTTTATTAAAATTATAAGAAATTGTAAACATATTTTTAATTTATAAATTATTATAGATATTTATATATATTTATATAAATATTCCGAGTTACCCTAACACTCTGTAGAGTATAGTAAAAACCGGTTGCAGATTTTGCAGTTGTTGTTCTAGTTGTTGTTAGAAACGGATGTTGGGTTAGGCGGTTGATTGTATATATCTATATACACATATATATATATATATATAAGTGTTTATGTATATATATAGATATGTGTTTGTGTCTAGCTGAAGAGGGTTAAGGGACTTGAAGCAGGAAGGAAAAGAGGCAAAAGAGTGAGAGGCGTGGATTTCAGTGCAGTTTGCATTTGCATTTGCATTTTGGCAGCGAGCGAGCGAGCGCGTAAAATTAGCTGAGCAAATAGCCGAGGAGTAGAAGAAAGTGAAGGACTCACCCGACGTTGACAATGCAAAAGGTTTATTTAATTTAACAAGGGATTATCATAACGCACGGCCGTGGCGTGGGCGTTGGTGTGGGCGTGGCCATGGGCAGGGACTTTGTGCTCTCTCAGCGCTGGGATTTTAATATGTTTACATTTTAATTGAGGTTAAGCGCAGATTTGCAGCTCTTCGAAATCCTTTTGGACTGGCCAAATATTTTATTTATGTCAGTTTGGCAAAGCGTTTGCATACTTCAAGGCGTTGTGCGCTTGACCGCACCACGAGTGCCACAAAAACGGCTCGCTTTAGACTTGGCTAAGTGCAACAAATGCCACAACAACTGCCACAGCAGCTGCACCAAAGCTGGCAAACGGCAACAGTTTCCATACAAATAAAAGGATCTGCCAAAAAAAAAAAAAAACCAAAAACTATATATATGTATATATAGAAGTAGAAGAACAGCAACTCGACTGGCCAGACGAAGTGCCATTGTTAAGGCGTTGAGCAGCATACAGAACGTGTTGCACATCAAGTGGAAGAGGTACAAAAAAAAAAAAGTAGGATTAGTGAAGTGTTGCAACTGACTGGAAGATATCCTGTAATCAGCTAATGCTTGATATGTCATAATAAGCCTTTATATAAAAATAACATTTAATAAATAATAATAAATATTTGTATATGCAATAAAATATAAATGCAGAGTATAAAGTAGCTAAAATAAATACAATTTAAACTCTAAAATTTAAAAAATTAAAAAAGTTATAAATGAATATTTTGCAAAAATTTATATATTTATATACATTTACATATTTGCAAAATATTCTTTTTTCACTTTTTTCAGCTTTCCCATTTAGATTTGAGAGCTTTATACTTCATTCAAGCATTTTTTAAATTTATTTTTATTGTTATGTATTTATTTTATTTTATTTATTTATTTTATTTTATTTATTATTATTTTTTTTTATCTAAACAAAAAAGAATATTATAGTTCGGAGTTATTTCAATAATACTTACTCACAGTTCACTAAGCTTTGAATCTGTTTTAGTAATCACCAAGAGAAAGTTCGCAGTAACTGAAATGTCAAATTATGAAGGTCTAGCTGTAATGCAGCGGAAACCCTAATAACCCGTTTTATCACATCTTTAAAGCATATATCATATCGTACATATATCTACTATATATTTTTCATCTGAGGTAGTCAATGTTAATACATATTTTAAATCCAAGTCAAAGATTACATGCTTCTAGTAAGCGTATCAGATAAATCTAAATATTTAATAAGATGATGTAACCCATAACTATATATTTAAAATATCAAGAGTCTCGCTTCATTTGGACGGAAAAACAAATGGGTAGACTGAGAGACAAGTGGACAGAGGAGTGAATAGAAGAGAGAGAGAGAGAGAGAGAGAGAGAGAGAGTGAAATATGCACAAAACTAAGATGTTCTTTCATTTCGGGAACAATAACAATTGTCAAACAAGAAATATACTACTTGCGACTACTACAAGACAAGACTACTACTCAAGATATTTCGCTTACTAAAATATGGAATTTAATTGGAATTAGAACATGTTATCTATTATCCAAATTTTAGTATAGTTAAGAATACTCAATGAGAATTTTGTTGTCAAGTCTATACTCAGAGAGAATCGACAGAGTATCAGTTTTCCTGCTGAAAAAACTATGGAGATTGCTAAAATACATCAATTCATCAGAATCGTACATACTTTCGAAGAAATGATAAAGATTTATACTTAAATTTTATTCATAAATATTTTATGGTATATATAAATTAGTATATTATTTACAAATGTCAATCCAAACAATAATTTATTACTTTAAAATAAAAATAATGAGAAATAACCACAACAATATACCTCATACTTGCTCTATCAATGGCCATACACATTATTATAAGTGGCAGTAACACATGCAAGCAAGATTCTCAAATGTCATCTTGTCTTTTTGCATGGCAGACGAGGCCACTGAGAGGCAGCTTGAAATTTGTTGTCAGAACTTAGGGCCAGTTACTAAGTTGCTTTTGAATTATGGTCCAGTTTTTTGGCTGGCTTTGTCTTCTCTTTTGGAGCGATGCAAAGTTGTGTGAGCTGTCAGCTCAAGCACAGAACTTCATCAAAAGTTGTGTAATCTGTGTTAAATCTGCTGAGACATATATATTTATAAATATATATATATATATATATTCTTATACTACAGCGCTATCGGGACGATTATCTGGAGGATTACGATTCCATTGGATACAAGCATACGTTGGCCACATTCTATTCGAAGATCTGTTTCTGGTGGCTAACTTCGCTGCTGTGGCTGGGCTATAAGGAACCGCTCGAACAGGAGGATCTGGGCCATATGCGATTGGAGGATAGCGCCAGAGCGCATTACGATCGATTTTTGTATATATACACGGAGGAAGTGGTGAGTTATAAATAATGTGTTATTATTATTTGTATAATTATCGATATTACTATAAGAGTTATAGGAGCATAATATTAATAATATATAACAAAAATCCATCACGAATGAACTCATTCCGCTGTAATCGATGGATCTCTAAGTCTTTTCTCAGAGTGTGAGTGTCTGATACTTATTTGCAGACATTGAGAAACGCTCAATAGACATTTGTGAGCATAAGTATTTTGGATTAACTAAAGTTCCAAATTTCATATTCAGATCAACCGAATACGCAATATGCTAGCTGACTGAAGTATCTGAATTCCCAATACTTATTTGTATATTTGTTATATAACAAAATAAAAAAAATAAAAAAATAAATTACTATTGGAATATTTAATTAAATTTTATATCTAATTATTTTGCAATCATATGTTTTTATTTATGTCTATTTATTAATTTATTTGTTATTATATTTATTCATTTATTTGGTACTCATTTTAATCGTTTAAATCGTTTTTAACATTATTATTTATACATATATTTATTTATTACTATTTAATTAATTTATTTTATTTCTTATTTTAAATTATTTATTTTTTATTTAATTATGATTTATTGTTTTTTATCATTAAATTATGATTTTGTTATTATTATTGTTGGAGTGGAGGCTCCATGCTAACAACAAAGTCGTGATTGTAATTCCTCGTTTTTATTTTGGTTAAAAGCTGTGTCTTTTCTTATTCGTATAAAAACGAATGTAGGAAGAATATCCTAATCGTCAATTGCGAACCAGTAGGAGAACTGGCGTCGGAGTTATGCTATTAACAGCGCAGAATACTGTTAATAGCATAACATGTTGATGTGAGAAAGGAGCAGTTCTTGTTAATGGAATCTGACATTAACAATTATTTTATTTTACTTTATATTATTATTTAATTAATTTTGTATTTGTTTATAAATTAATTTCTTTATTTAATCAATTTTAAAATTATGATATTATTTATTTTAATTTTTTTTTTATTTAATTTGAGTAATTTGAAAAACTAAAGTAAACTTATGGAAAAAACTAAATTAAAATTATATTATGCTATCAATCAAAATATCAAAACAGGGTGACCTAATAATCAATAACCCCGATGGGGTATTTATTTGCCTGACCAGCTATGGGTCAGATCGCAGCCAATATAAAGAGTGATATTTATGCCGTTAATTGAACACTGAAAGAAATTCTTAGTTAAATATACAATTATAATTGCAATTTACAAATAATTATGTAAAAGTTAAGAATAGTCATATAGATAAGATTTATATATAATTTTGACAGTAAGGAAATTGAAGATGATTGATTGATTGATTAAAGATGGATTCACTGGAGATGGTGATGCACTATTAGAGATTTTGTGAAGATTTTATTTAATGATAGAAAAGGGGAAAAAGAGAGAGATTGATAATTAAGTCGGACAGTTTTTTGGCCAGTGTGATAATAAATGTATATATTTAATACTTATATGCATATGACTCTATTGAGGAATATATATATATATATATATATATATATATATATATATATATATATATATATATATATATATATATATATATATATATATATATATATATATATATATATATATATACATATATTCATTAATATGTTCGCGCATATTCCGTAAGTCTTTGCACTTAAATATTGTGATAATAACCTATATAAAAAAGCATTAAGCGGCAACTGTGCTCATTGACTGTCATTTAATTAAAAATTACACATTAACAACAAAAGAAAAAAAGAAAAGGAAAATAATAAATAAATAATTAAATACGACTGGCCAAAATAAAAAAAAAAAAAAACAACGTTGTTACAATTGAGTCTTCTTTCCGGCTTGGTCTGGTCAGTCGGCTCTGTTGAATTTCCATTAAGAAAATATTGTATTTCATTTGCAAAAAGCACAACAAGCAAATTGCTTAATTATTTATTTAAATGCAATGCCGCCGTTGGCCAAAGGCAATAAATTATCAATGCAAATAAATATATATATGTTGTATATATATATATATAAATGTATATACCTTTGTGCATATATTTGAATATATCACGCGATGGGCCAGAGATGTGGCCATTTGCTTGATAACAAAGTGAAAGTGTGGCCTTTGTCAGCTTGCTTCAGGCATATCCTGCAATGAAAACAATTCGCAAAGGGTAGTCTAGTAAAGTGTAGTAACAAAATGGATGGAGAAAGTTGATTTTCTATAGACGATGGCCTTCATTTTCGTGGAGAGACTAGAAGACAGGAAGAAGAGAAGCAAGAGAGAGCAGATAGAGGCTAGAGGAGGAAAAGGTGTAGAAATTAATGGAGATTAGAAAAATTGCATTGCAAAAAGAGGTAAGACAAAAGGCGGAAGAGAGAAGAAATTAGAAGTGAAAAAGGAGAGCAAAAGTTCCAGAAGATAAAAAACAAAATTAGAAGAGAAATTATAAAGATTGATGAGAAAAAACAGAGAAGGCAGAAAGAAGAAACAATAATTGAGACTTAAAAGAAGAAGAGAAAACTCAGAAAGAAGAAAAAAGGAAGACAGAAAGGACAGGAGTGCGGAAAAAGACATAAAAGAAAAAATATATGAAAGAAAAGGACAGAAATAAATAGGCGTCGGAATGGAAATGGATGATGGGAAAAGATAGACAGAGAAGATATACAGAAGGTAGATGAGACTTGAAACTACAAAGCAAAAAACAAGATTAAATATAATAAAAATATAGAGAAGATACAAAATTATGGTACATCCGTAAAAGGAAAGCATAGAGAAGAGAGCAAGAAGAAAAGTTAAAAAAGGAAAATGCAGAAAATGATTAGGAAGAAATAGAAGAGAAAAGATGATTTTCTTAAGGCTGAGTTACAAATTTTAAATTGCAAATTTTAAATCCAGTTCTTTTTGATTTAAACAAATTTTTAGAAACATTTTTAGTTTTTTACAATCTCGATAACGTCTCTCATTGTGTCAATGTGAACTATAATTAATAAAATTTAATTTCTGATCACTCAGTTAATCGATTGGCTATTAAGCTAAGTCTATACTATCTATATCTTTTATATATTTTTATATATCTATATAAAACAATTATATAGCAAATAAGTGCTTATTAATGTTTATTAAATATAAAAGATTAATTTGTTGATTTATATAAATATTTAAAATTTCTTTTTACTTAATATATATATTTATATAAATCTAAAAATTAATGTTTTATATTTAATAAACATTAATAAGCCCTTATTTTAAATAATTATATAAATCTACAAATGAATGTTTTTTATTTAATAGACATATTTAATAATCGAGCATTTAATATTAATTTATTTCCAATAATTTACAACTTTAACTCTAGACTTTCATTTCATATATGCCAATTGAGTAGGGTATTTACTAGCTGCAATTTGTATCAAATTGGAATTGTCTTGGTTTGTTGCTATTTATTTTTTTTAATATTAATTTATTTGCCGCATTTTGTGCGCAATTTTTAATGACAAAATGGCAACTGACTGTGTAAATTATTATGAAATGGCAACGAACGAAGCAGCCAAAGGATATATTAAACGTCTGGCATTAATGTGCTTATTAATTACACTTAATAGGAGCCACATGACGTATACGTAATATCTGAAGTCTATATATTGAAAGCGGGCCGATTGTGCATATTAATCAAAAATTAAAAGAATTAAAATGCCAGAAATTTGTTTGTCAATTATTTGATAATATGGATAAAAAGTTTGAAAATCTCAATTGAAAATTAAGTGAATTCGTGAAATTATTCAATATTTGGTTGGAAATTTGTAATTAATATAATGATATTATAATAGTTAATCAATTATTAAATAATTATCAATTATTAATAATAAATATGTATTTTAGTCCATTTCTTTTCTTTTTTTTTAAATAAATAAATAAATGCAAGTAAAAATTAAAGTTGCATCAATTTTTTTTAAGACAAATTTATAAGAATTGCTTATTGAGTTTTTTTTTTTTTTTTTTTTTTTTTAAGAATCTAACTTCTGTAAAAAAAACTGTAAAAAAATGTTATATATCATATTAATGTTTAAAATATAGGAAAGAAATACTTTAAATAGATGTTTTAAAAATAATTATTTATTTTATAAATTTTTCGTAGTCTTAAAAATACTTTGAAAATTAAAAAATCATTATCAGAAAATTAAAAAAAAAATATTTTGATACTTATAGAATAATAATATTATTATTATCTAAGGTAGTGCATAGTTATCCTATCGTATAAGACACACTAAATATTCTATGAAAGTGTCTTTATATAATACACACGAGCGAGCAGCTTCGTTTATCCATTAACTTTATGTATATGTAAATATGTGTGTTAAAAAGAGAGTATCAAAGAGTTGTGCATGCCCAGGCAGATGCACTATGTTCACAATATTAAAGCAAAGCCGATGCGCTAAGAGAACGAAGAAAGAGGGAAGAGAAAAGCGAATGAGAGATATCTCTTAAGGACAATTAAAATCGACCTTATAACGACTCTGCTATCTTAAATTTAAATTTTTAATTGTGGCGTTGACAGCTCTGTTCAACAACTCTCATATTTAAATTATTTTTAAATTTCAATTAAGTTAATTGAAAAAATGCAAAAGCATTGAATCAGAAAAAGAATTATAAAATTTATATTTTAAATGCTTATTATCATATATTGAATATTGATACTAAACAATAATTGGATTGATTTATATATTTTTTTCCATATGATAATATAAATATTGACTCTTTGTTAAGCCTAGCAGATCAAAAAGTCTTACTTTAATTCATATATAAAATTTTCAAATTAATTATTCTTTTCGTTCTCCTTAAAAACAATTTCAATATTTATTTAATATCTTTTATACTTTATACTTTTCACGCTCTTTGATAAAATATTTAATATATATTTAAAATATTTTATACATAATATAATAATTATATATATATAATAATTAATATTTTACAATTTCTTAAATTTTTCTCTCACTTTTTATTTATTTGTAGAAAAAATCGAATGCCTCGCCTTCATTGTGGTATTGCTATATAAAGAACAGTTGGCGCATGTTTGCGTTGGGCGGCTTTTTGAAGTTGGCCGGTGATTTATTTGCATTGATTGGTCCGCTTGCCATACAGCAAATAGTGCAGTATATTGAAGGACTCTATGCGGCGGCACAGGAAGAAGTTCGGGCACAGGTTCACGCACAGGCAGCTGCAGCAAATAGATCAATACAATTGGGAGTTGGGGCTGGGGACAGTCAAATGTTTGGGCCTAATGCGGCCACAGATGGTGCCGATGTTGTTTACTATGACGATTATGATGTTGCCAATGATGTTGATAATGATGATGGGGGCTTTGGTGTCTATGGTACGGGTATGAGCATGGGCATTGGTGATGTGCGAATTTACTATGCCAGATGGTCGGATTTGCTAACAAATGGCTGGAGCATTGCTTGGCTGGTGCTATTGGCCGCATTGGCGCAGGCCACATTGTCGCAGGCCTCCACGCATGTGCTCAACATGACGGGCATCAGGATTAAAACATCGCTACAGGGTCTAATTTATCGCAAAAGTTTGCTTCTAAATGCCAGCAGCGGTTGTGGCAACAATGCCGCTGATGATGACAAACCAGCCACTGCCATTGACTCTACCCCAGCCCCTGCTACGACCACTACTTCCCCAGCTGATGTGCAGCAAAATGGCAAAAACATTAGGTTGACTCCCAATGATAAGCCTGTCGAGGTGGCGGACACACAACAACAACAACAACAACAACAACAACAACAACAGCAAACGGAGCGTTCAGGCGGTGAGTGTTTGGCTTTGCTGGCAACTGAAACTCATCCCAATCCCATCAACCCCATTCCTTCCTTCTCATTGCCAACTGTCTAACCACTAGCTCTATGTGTGCCCAAGTTCTGTTTGACAGAGGCAAATGTGCGTTTGGTGTTAATTGAAAGTTTTACGGCTGAAGTGTTTGCTACCTGACTAAAATCTGGCCAAATGTCCACGTGTAATTGGCTTAAGTGGGCGTGGCCCTTGAATGAATAGTTATTTGTTTTTAGTTGCGAGACAGAGCACGCTCCTCGTATCCAGTGAAGACAAATTGCTTTTGTGAATAGCTTAGTCCAGTCAAACTAGTTTAGCCTTATTGCACTGCACGCTTTTGTGACAATCAACGTAACTCGATGAAAGACTCAAATTAATATAGAATGTTAGCCGATTTCGATTTCTAATCAGCTAAACATAAAAGTTAAGGCTCTTACTTAGCCAAGTCAATTAAAGTCGTACAGCATGTGGGTTAATTAATTAAATCAAGTTAGTTGATTAATTAATGAAATTCATGAAATTAATTAATTAGTAAAATTAACTTAAATAATATTTTTCAAGTTAGATATATAGCAAAATTATACACTTCTTTTTAATACAAAAAGTATCATATTTTTGTACTTTTGAGCAAAAGATTACAATTTAATAAAAAATCCGAATTTAAATAAAATAAATTTTTTTATACATTAAACATACATCACTTATTAGATACAAAATTAAAATATTTCTTATAACAGACTTTTAAAATACGTAAGAAATATTTCGAAATTATTAACGTTTCATAAAAAAAATTAGAATTTTATTTATTATTTTTTTTTTTAAATTTAATTTAATTGCTTTTTAAACAATAATTGTAACTAATTAAAAAAGTAATTTAAATTGAATAAATTATAATGATAAAAAAAATAATATGATTCTTAAATATATTATAATAATATAAAAATAAAATATTTTAATATATAATATATTATCATAATATGCAATTTTAACTTACGTTTGCCTACAATTAAAAATAGATAATATAAATAAAGTTAAACAGAAAATTTTATTTTATGCATTAGCTTATAAATTTTATAATAAATTTCAATTTTTTGTTAAAACTTGCTAAATATATCATTGATGAATTCTACATTATTTTAATGAAAGCTAATTAAAACAGTATAAATTTGAATCATAAATTAAACAAAACGCCTTTATGCGTCACTGCATAATTTAAAAACTTAAAGCAAAGAGCCTAAATAAAAGAAAAATATAACGATCGAAATTTGTTCCATTTTTGTAATACAATTAATTGTCTATGACCTTAACGAGCATTTAATGCAATTTGTTGTTTATTTATTGGTATTGCTTCTCGCACACAGGGCTCGGCGACATTGGTGCCATCACGAATCACATGACGGAGGACACGCTCAACATAATGCAATTCTTTTGGATCGCTCACTATGCCTGGGCTATACCCTTCAAGGTTCGTATCAAAAACTATGCTAATTTACGACCAACTTGTGTGCCATTTTTGATGCTTGCCCACAAATTGAAGAGAGTATATTGATTGATTGAAATAAGTATATGTAAAACAATAATTATTAATTAAATAAACTTAATAATAAATAAACAATGAATTAATAAATTAAAGAACATACAAAAAAATAAATAAAAAATATTTAAATATCTAAATAAATGCGTGAATTAATTATTTATTTAATTCAACAACAAAGTAAATAGATAATTAGATAACAATGTATAAAAAAAAAATTAATTAACTCATAATTAAAAATAATAAATTAAAAAAAAAATAATTCAACAATAAATAAAATAAATAAATATAAATAAATTAAATTTATAAATAAAAACATGAATTATTTATTTATTTAATAAATAGGTAAATAATTAACAATAATATTAATAATAATGAAGAGCAAAGTAAATAAGTAATTAAATAAATATTTATAAGAAACTAATAAATTAATTAATTAATTCATAATTAATAATAATAAAAAATAATAAAAGAATTATACTAAAATAAATTATTTAAATACCTAAATAAAAACATAAATTTATTATTTATTTAATTAAAGAACAAAGGAAATAAAAAACTAAATAAATAGATATACCGAAACTAATATGTAAATAAATAAATAATTAATAATTACTTTATTAAGAAACAAAAAATCTCAACAAAAAGTTTAAAAGCAATAAATTAATGAATTAATAAAGATAACAAATAAAAAAGTAAATACTAATTAATTACATAAATATCATTTTTTAAACTAAAAAAAGTTTATAAGCTATACACAAGAAATTAAAAACAAAATATATCTTCATTAGTTTTCGAGCTAGAATAGATAAATATTTCCATGTGTATCACTGATGAAAATCTATAAATAAAATTATAAAATTCATAAATGGGAAAAATTCGAAAAAAAAGAATATCCGTTTGTAATGCCCGTGAACGAGCATTATGCAGCCGACTACTGCCGTTTGCAATGCTTTCACTTGTTCTAGTTTTTTTTTTTTCTGATCACATTTAGCACAGTGCTTATTTATAACACTTGCTTTGACTTGGATTTGGACTTGGACAATTTTAATCGGGCGCCCAGATTTATTTGCCTGTCTATAAATTGCATTTGATTTGTATTTATTTTCGTGCAATTTCTTATGCACTGCAGGCAAATTGTGTTTGCCTTTGGCATTTAAATGTGTTTCGCAAGGCGTTGGCCAAATATTTGCTTTTTGGCTTTCACTTTGGCCCATTTATAGTTAGTTAAGGTTCAGGGATTTTTATGTAATTGAGCAAACTTGTTAATGATTAAACCAAATACAGAACCCAAAACACACACACACACACACACACACTCACACTCACGCATAATTAATGTGTATTAAATGTGTGTCTGCCTGTGTTTGTGTGTGTGTGTGTGTGTGTGAATTTTGGCATAATTAGCTAGCAGGTTGTATTTACTCTAGGCTTTGCCCATTTACCAGTTCTAGTTCTAGTTTTAGTTCGAGTTCCAGTTCGAGTTCTCTGCCCTCCCATGCATGAATCCTGTCTCGAAATGAATTGATTTGTAAATGTTGTTGGGCGACTGTTGCCACTCGTACTTAGCAGCCAGATTTAGGATTTGTGGCTATGGTGGTGACGGTGGTGCGGTGGTGCGGTGGTGCGTTGGCATGATACAATGGACAGCAAGCATAGCAGTCCTGGCAGCAGCTGCATTATAATTTACTCGTTTGTATGCAGGCCGAATCGGATTTGTTGGGCTGGTCGAAACGTATTTCGTAACATGTTTATATTGTGTAAAAAATTAATTAACATTTGAGTAGCAAACGCTAGAATGGGCCACCGTAAGTCGTTTCTCGAATAATGTATCTGAAATAGATGCAGCTAGATTTGCTAACCACTTCATTAACATCAGCAGCAGTGGAATATGGCTTATTATTGTTATATGGATAGTTTTGATAGACTCTATCGACTGAGTGATTGATGTTGAATTTAGATACGGATTTAGATAGTTAGGTTATATATTTATATAGATATGGATTACTTCACTATAGGGTACATTGAATGTTTGATATTCAATTTAGTTAGAGAATATTATATTCTCTTTATCGTAATATTTATCTCGATTAATTTGTCTGTTTGTTTTTACTGAGTAATTGACTGATTGATTGACTTATTGAATGAATAATTACTGACTGATTTACTGCTGTAGATTAGCCAAGTCTGATTGATTGATTTCTGATGTTTTCTGTAGTTTAAATAAATTAATATACAAAAAAATAATTATTAAATAAATGTATAATAAAACAAGTAAGAAGGCTCTAGTCGAGACGGCTCGACTACGAGGTACCCTGAACCCTGCAAAAAAAATTAATATTCTTCTTCTTTACGCACGTATAAGCGCGCGCTCTGCTAACCGCGCAGTTGCTGCCGACGGTTGGGGGTGGGATGGGCTGTACTTTGAACGCTCATAACTCCATTTCTAGATGGACTATCTTCATGAAACTTTTAAAATATATTAATTGCATTCATATTTGTATATTTGCCAAATTACAAGACTCTAGTAGTTGAAATACGTTTTTTTTTTCAAATTGGGGGTGAAGGGGGCGTGGCATTTAAAATCTGAAAATTAAAAAATCTGCGTATCCATAATATCTACCTAAATGGGATGAGTTATCGAAAAAAAACAAAATAAACTTGTACTGCGTAACTAAGATACGAGTATTCATGTAAAATTTCAGCTCTCTAGCTTTTGTAGTTTCCGAAATCACGACGTTCATACGGACGGACGGACAGACGGACAGACGGACAGGGCTATATCAACTTATTATTTTGTGTTGATCAAGAATATATATACTTTATGGGGTGTGCGACGTCTCCTTTTGCCTGTTACATACATTTTCACAAAACTATTATACCCTGAATTCACATTTTCAATGGGTTCAGGGTATAAAAATATAAATTAAATATACAAAAAATAATTTGTACTAATTAATCGATTTCTAAAAAATTAATAGAAAATTATTGGCCACTAATACATTATTAGTACATTTTTTATTACTGGTTCTGATTGATTGGTTGACTGAGGAATTGATTAATGACGAATTTTTAACTGAAGTGCTTTAAATATATCAATGAATATATTTAATAATAATATATATTAAATGTATTCATTGACATACATATATGGATGATTGAATATATTTAGTAATTGAATAGAAAAGTCTAATCTATATTATTAATTATTATTAATTAATTAAAATTGTTATTAGTTTTTACTGACACAGTTTGTCAATATTAATGAGTGTTACGCGTATCATATTATTGAATACCATAATATTTACCTATAATAATTAATATTTATATCATTTTAATTTGTTGTATGCACTGATTGATTGGGGATACAAAACTATTGATTGATTGATTGGTCGATTTGCTGCAATATGTGTAGATTTATACAAAATAAAATTGTATACAATAATTAGTATTGTTTATTGCATATATCAACCAATTTCAATCATATTTTGCAGCAAATAAATAATAAATGAATTCATTAAATAAATAAGCTATTTTCGTCTCATCTTCGATTGGCATTCAATGGAAAATCTTTGCAATATTATTTAAGCATATTAATTCGATTCTGCTCAACATCATTATGAACTTCATTATACCGATTCATGTTGATTGGCCAAATAATGTAGTCGCATCATAATTATCTGATGTGAAGACCATATTGCAATGCCAGCACAAATTTGCATAAGCAAATAAATTAGTGTCTGAATTAGCAACTGAAATCTTACTTATCCTGACATATTTTGTTTACAGATAGCCCTGGTCATCTACTTGCTATATCTGAAGCTGGGCATAAGTGCGGTGATTGGCGCCATTGTGTGCATTGTCATTATGACACCGTTGCAGTTCGTCATCGGCCGGGCCATGTCGAAGAATGAGGAACGGATAGCGGTAAGTTGCCACTTGAACAATGTGGGCAATGATGCAATAGTCTAATGTGACAAAAGCACAATTTAATTAGAGACCAAACAACAATGAACAAAATTAATTTCAGCATTCGGCAGGATACGCCAGGATACGCCATAACACAACAAGAGCCACACAATTCCTTCGGCTGCTTGTTTGCCATTTGCCTGCTATTATTTTGTCGTTTGCAGCTCAGAATTTGTATTGTGTTTGTGGGCCTCGAACTTTGACCGAGCTGCTGCTGCTGCTGCTGCCAGTGGCTCGTTTAAGAGTTTCTTGTTAACAGATTTGTGGTCAATTTAAAGTAATTGTCAGTTGGTCAGCTTCAGTTAATTGAATTTTGGTTTTTGCCTCAGACTTTCTACAATTATTTGTGGCCAATCTATGTCTGGACTTTTATAAGCAGCAGCCGTCTGGTTTTTACACCCTGAACCCATTGCAAAGAGGCAATCAAGGTAGAATGGTTTTGTGGAAGTTTGTCAAACAGGTGAATGGAGGAAGTAGACGTTGTAGCATACGAATATATATGTATGTATATATATATATATATAGACTTATCTGTGCATTCGTACTTCTGTCCATTCGTCCGACAGTCTACCTGTCTTTCCGTCTGCTCACCTGTCCTGCGTTCCGCTTACCTGTCTGTCAGTCCGTCCTCCAGTCCGTTTGTCCAACCGGTTGTCTGTCTATTGAAGTTTTGGCAAGCTGTTTTAAATAGATATTCCAGTATCCTATACCCAGTATGAGTTATCGATAACTCATATCATTTCCTTAATATTGATTAAAAATTTCATATTTACGCATTCAAAATTTGACGAAGGAAATCCATCTAGAATAAAGCTATTCAACAATTCATTTCACATAGTCAAGCTCATAAGCGCAGCCCAAGCGCAGCCCAAGCGCTGCCCAAGCGCTGCCCAAGCGCTGCCCAAGCGCAGCTCAAGCGCTGCCCAAGCTTAGTCGCTGCGTACACTACACGCTAAGCAGAAGGCGAGCTTATGTATATGTGTTTGCTATATGTGTGTGTTGTCTGCAAATAATTGTCTTTCACTCACACTTTAAGAAAAGAGAGAGAGAGTGAGAGAGAGAGGGGACAAACGATTGCAACGGTTCAGCAAAAAGTTCGTTTTCGATCGGTTCGCAATCGTTTTCTGTTACTATTTGGTTGAGCTGTATGAAGATACAAGTTCTTTTTTGTGACTGTATGCGAGGGGAATTAAGTGTGTGTGTGTGTGTGAATGTGAAGAGCGTTTGCGTTGACATTTTGAGTTGCTGGCTGAGCGTCAATCGTATTGCTACCTAAATGATGTTCGGTAAATGAGTGTCAGCGAACAGTAAACAAAAACGAAAAGAGCCGAAGCTTCTCACTCAGAGCAAAAGCAAGTGCGAGAGGGAAAGCAAGTGCGAGAGCGAAAGCAATGAGCATATGATTTTTGTTGATGATGTTTGTTCGATTTATCTAACGAACAGAGTGTAAATAACTGTTATGTGCAAGTCATAGCTAATTAAAATAATTTGAAAATAAGGTATTTGCATGATTCTGGGTAAGTGGTTCTGGTTTGATTAGTTCTAACATTCTTTACAAGTATTTTAAATACAAGAAAAGCAGATAAATCTTTAGAATATTGCAGAAAGAGAGAAAGAGAGTGAGAGTATTAGTAGCAATGGCATATAAGACTATCAGATAGATACAAATAATTTTGTTTAGATAGATGAAAGCGTAAATTGGTTTGTCATACCTGCTGTCAGTCCATTTGTTTCTTGTTTGCCTGCTGTCAGTCCATTTGTTTCTATATGAACTCAAATATTTCACCGGAATTAAATCAAAGTCCTTTAAATATATGTTTACTTATTTATCATTTCATTTTTCCACAGAAATTCACAGATGAGCGCTTAAAGAAAATCCATGATACTCTGATAGGCATTAAGATAATCAAGCTGAACGCCTGGGACGAGGTTTTCCTCAGAAAAATTCAAGCGGCACGCGAAAAGGAGCTCAAGTATTTGAAAAGGGATGCCATGTACTGGACGCTAATGAGTGAGTGAGGCAATCGATAGATAGATATATATATATATATCGCTCTCTATATAGAATATATATTTAATATAATAATATTCTCTGCTCTCTCTCCTTGCAGCCATTTTGACCCACATCTGCACTGTGCTCATCACATTTGTGACTTTGGCTGTTTATGTTTATTTGCCGCACGATTCGCGCTTGAATTTCGATGCCAGTCATTTATTTGCTGCACTGGCTCTGTTCCAGCAGCTGACGGTGCCGCTGCTGATCTTTCCCATTACGGTGCCCATTATCATTGCAGCCAGGGTATCCACACGTCGTTTGGAGCGCTTTCTGCACGCACCCGAGATTCAGAAGCAATTCGAGGGCATACGCAATATGGCGCGCATCTTGAGCAAGAGCGACGCCTCGCTGGACATGTACGAAACGCAGGAGAAGTCCAATATGGCACTGCGCACGGCTCAGGTGGAGAATCGGCTAAACGAGCAGCGACAGGCGCTGCGCATTCGCATACCCGAGGAGCCTCCCTCACCGGCGCCTCTGGCTCAATCGGAGCCCATAACGCCGCTGCTGCCGAGCAATGGTGAGACTGTCGAGGATAAGTCGCCGGCTCCGTTCGCCCAAGAGCTGGGCCATCAAAAGCTCGTGCAGCAGCGCAAGGAGCTGTTGCGCAACACGCCCTATGTGGCCATCCGGCCGCCCAAAATGTTTGGCGGCACCGCCGAGCGGCCCATTGAGTTCTCCGTGGTGCGTGCTCGCAACACAGATAGCTGGCGTCGCGACTCGCTGCTGCTGAAGATGCCCGACGACATTGCCGTGTCCATCAACGACGGCCTCTTCACCTGGCAGCCCCAGTGCCGCCTGCCCAATGTCCAGCTACACATTCAGGAAATGGCCATACCCAAGGGCAAGCTGACCATCATTGTGGGCAAGACAGGCAGCGGGAAGAGCTCGTTGCTCTCCGCCCTGCTCATGGAGATGCCGCTGCTGGCGGGAAATATGTTCTGGCACAAGTAAGTAAACACTTGACTATAAATCCATTGAGCATAAGGAAGATATATACATACATACATACATATCTCTCATATCGTAACGTATCAAAATACATACATATAAACATCAGCATATATTTATATAGTTGATGGAGCTGAGGCGGAGCAGTCGAATCTCAAATCTGAGAATGCTAAAAAATCGTAATTTAAAAAAAATTATATATAAATTATATATATTTACTTGCAAGAGACATAGCCAATTAATTTATATTTAGACTCATTCACGAAGTGATATGAGTATATTAGTTTTGTGCAATGTCCGTCTTACTGTCCGTCCGTCTATCCGTCTTTCCGTATGAATGCAATATTTTTCGACGCTATTAATGCTAAAGTATTGAAGTTTGAGCCATATACTTATATATACTTCCGAATTATAAAGTGTATAAATTTTCCCGATTCGCCCACTAGATAATTTGTAGATAATTAATATATGAGATAGGCAAACTAATTTTTTTTTAAATTATTTTTTTCTACTTCGTTTCTTTTCTTTATTTATATATTATTTTTTGCTCATTAAAATCTATTTAAAATTAACTGCACAAATTTCCATGCAGTATATGTACATAAAATTTGATGTATAGATATATCTAAATTGGTAAATGTTGTTATATATATAAAACTGCACTCATAAAAATAATAGGGTGTAAAACACTAAATGTTGGCCAAGAAATGAGGAAACTAGTTAATTCAATATCGACAGCTAAATTAATAACAATATATTATTAACAATATTCGTTTTAAATTGTTTTCAAAATATCTAATATATATATAAAAACTTATGAGCATATTTGTATATCTGTATTTATCTGCGTGTAGCATTTTCTCTTTTCAAATTAAAAAAATAAATGTATATTAATGAGATTATAATTTGCCAAGATTCCTTAGGCATCCTGAATCTGAATAGCAATTTCTCATACGATATTCCAAGCATCTTTCACCTCAATATACTTCTCCAACATTAATAAAATATATTTTATTAAAGAAAATATAGGGTGCATTATGTGAAATTACTAGTTTTGGTTTACGAAGTTTGCTTAAAAAAAAATCATTCTTATTTTCAATGTGATCAGGGCGTATAACAAAAGTTAAAATATTTTTGGTCAGTTTGAATATTCCGGTCATTTTAATAATATATGTGTATTGAACACATAAAGATCTTAAAAGTCATAAAATTTTTAATTATGTGCTCATTAAATGAATATCAACATTTGGCTTTTGGCTTTCTTTCATCTCTGTTTTGCTTAAATTTTAGCTTGTTTAAAAATGAGATTTATTGAACGCATAAAAACTGCAAATTATAAATAAGTATATTAATGATATAAATTACATTTTTATATAAACATTATTTTCTTGTTGCCAATGTATGTATGTATTAAATAAGCTAAAATGACTTAAACAGCTGCTCAATAATCTGGTCAGTTGATAAGCTCTTAGATAAGCTTTTAATAATTAAACAGTTTAATTTAATGAGACATCAGTTCAAATCTATAATAAAAGTAGTTCTCAAATAATTTAAATATCATTTTTTTTAAATATTTAATTCATATTCAATTCATATAATATAATGTAATGTAAGAAATATATTATCAATATTTTTATAGCCTTTAATATATATATATTCAATTAAGATAATATACATTACACAAATAATTAATATATATTTATATATGGCTTACCTTGCATAATACCAAAGCGATTGAAGGAAGATGTAAACGTGCGAATTAATATAAATGAAATATAAATTTTCATATATATAAATAATTGATATATATTTAATTAATATATTACATTTTTAAATTTTTTAAATGATTAATATATATTTAATTAATATATTATATATTTCACTGCAAAACTTTCCCCATTTTCTTCGCTTTGGTAAATTGCAATGTAAGAAAATAGCAGAAAAACGCTATCAAGGTTTATTTATAGCTGCTTTGCGTGTCAGTCAGCCAATAAATTAGGCTTTTAATATATTTATGTACGAGGTGCTTCACATATATATAAAGATATATATAGATATATGTAAGTGTGGCACAGTGCTGCTAAAGTACTTGCATTTTTGCATATAAAACCCATATTATGGCAATGCAATTCAATGGCCGCCTAAAAGTAGGCAACACAAATGCCAGAGCAACGGCAAGGGATAAAAAAAAATACGAAGAATTTGTGAATTGAAATGTGAAATGTGTAACACACACACACACACCCGCACACACACACACCCGCACACACACATCCGCACACACACACACACACACACACACACACACACACACACACACACACACACACACACACACACACACACACACACCACCCGCACACACATACACACACACACACATACGCACATGCAACTGCATGTTCTGTGGTATAAGAAAATTTATTGAAAACGCTTTTCATGTTGCCTGTGGGCGTGAGAAGAGTCGTGTCAAAAGGATGGTAGAAGAGGGGCGGTGGTATGGGGGCGTGGCATTGGTTTGAGTTGGATGTGGCGCTTATTGCATTTTATTTATGGCACAGTTGAAGGCCAAGAAAACTTTGCTAGCGCCACGACTTGTATGCTTTACCAAATTGGCAGCCCGTATGCAAAAGTAACTGTAAAGAAGAAGACAGCTAACACACACACATACACACACACATGCGCGCAGACAATTGAGAAACTTTAATTAAATGTAGCCAAGTGTGAAAATGTGTCTGAATCGAAGTTAACTCAGTTCTCTCGAATCTTTGTTGTATCAACTGTTAAATGTGGTTATTTTTTTTATTTTTTATTTTTTTGTCATGACCTTGAAGCTGTGGGGCAAAGGGCTGCGGGCGTTGGCCAAATTGAATATGAATAGTAAACGCTGCCGCCACACAGCGCCCCAAACGAAGTTTTGGCTAATTAATTTGAGCGTAGCCCCCAAAAATTATGCAATTAAATGCCGTTAAATGAGCAAACAGACCTTTTGGCTACAGCAACCGTAGCAGCAGCAGCAGCAGGAGCAGCAGCAGGAGCAGGAGCAGCAGCAGGAGCAGTCGTTGTTTTTGTTTGCACACCTCAAAATGGCACATAAATAATTTAAATATTTACCTGAGGGGCTGGAGGGGTTGGAAAGTGGGCGTGGCACCTAGAGCTGTGCTCCTCTTTTGTAGACACATAACAAAACGTGCGTAATCTAATGCAGCAGCAAATGGGCAACATATAACAGAGAAAGAGACCAAAGTAGATGAGAACGAGGAAGATGAAGAAGTAGAAGAAGGGGGAAAACAACAACAGTAACAACAACAACTAAATCTCAACAAAGTTCAACAAAAAGCTAGTTAAAAGAAATATAGAGAAATAAATTAGACAAAACAAAGCATTTTTAATTAGCTACGTAACTAGTTCGTTAAATGTAGATGTGTGTATGTGTATGCATATATGTATGTATGTATATATGTTTGCCTGTATAAACAGTGTCGTTCAACTGAATAGGTTTGATAGTTGTGCAAGTTTAAAGACATTTGATTATAGTTATTGGAAATAAATTGTTTAAGCTGCAACAGATTGCAGATAAAACATGTATACCGAATATTTTGCGATTTGTATAAAATGAGTTGTGTTATAAGAAAAAATCTAATGAGGTCTATAAATTTTCAGTTATTAGTATTATTTTTAATCTAATGAGGTCTATAAATTTTCAGTTATTAGTATTATTTTTAATTTTTCATGAACAGAAATTTATTATTATTTTAAAAAAATATATATTTAAAAAAAATAAACAAAATTTGATTAACATGTATAATACAATATTTTTCAATTTTTTCACACTTGCATTACTAAAACTATGTTTTTTTTTTTTTTTTTACAAAAATTACTCTTTTTTAATCAACTAATCAGTTCTATTGTATTGGCCCACAAATAACTGTTAATCTTTTAAATTGTCACACTGTGTTCGCGAGATCAACCGAAAAAAATCATACTCACTCGCTCTCTCGTTCTTTGCAAGAGCGTTCGGTTCTTGTCGTTTTGGTTTTCGGTTGACGTTCGCATGAGCCTTATTAAGTGCGCAAATAACTCAAAAGTCAAAGCGTACGGTCTTCGCATTCACACGCACACACTTAATGCCTCTCGCGTGCATACTGATACATACATAAGGAACTTTTTACTCAAGTTAACTCAACCAAACGCTTGGGGAGTAACTAAAGCAAAACAAAACAAAAGCAAACGATTGAGAGCCGATAACAAATAAACTCGCGAGAGAACTGTTGCAATCGTTTGCTCTCTGAGTTTTTTTTTCTCAAAGTGTGCGTGCGTGTAGGTGAAAGACAGTTACATTGTATTTGCAGACAACGAGAAGAGAAAGAAAAAAGAGATTTTTACGGGCTTTGAATGGAACTCATCTCAAAATTAGATATTAGTTATTTAACCTAAAACTATTCCAAATCGAATTGTGACAAATAATAATTCACAAATTATTAAATTGCTAATTAAATATCAAGTTAATTACTTTACTTAAACATTATTAGCCATTAAATGTAATAGATAATTAATAGATAAATGTCATAGTGCAACCACAAGTAAAAGGTAATTAACTTCTGCAAGCATTTGCATTAAAAGTGAACCACAAAACATTTGTAAACCACTTAAGACACAACGGTGCATCGCGCATTCGTCGCGTTGAGCCAATTTAAATGAATGAATTGTGCTGAAGCATAGACAGTAGCAGAGGCGGAGGCAGAGGCAGTGGCAGCGGTAGCGGCAGCGGCGGCGGCAGTCAACAACAGTCGTCAGTGAGCCACAGAGTTGGCGGTGTGGCATGCGTCTTGTGGCACTTAAATGTCAGTTGAGAACATTTGCTGTAATCTGAATTTCACTTTTAATGCGGCCAGGAAAACGCTTCAAATTAAATGTAACTGTTGCCATTGCAGTCGCCAGTTGCCCAGTTGCCCAGTTGTCGATGCAGTTGCCAGTTGCAGTTGCAGCAGCCGCAGTCATTCAACATATTTTTACAGTCGTTCCCAGGCACATCACGTGATGCGGTAATTTATCACAAAATGTCTGTATATGTTAATTTTATTGCACATAAAATAAACGAGAAGAGAAGTGCAGCATACGCCCCCTCGTCGTCGTCGCTGCTGCCTTGTTGCCGCCCTACAGTCTGCCCCCTGGCAGCTGAGGGCGTGGCGGCCATATAAAAATGCATTTAACAAGCTAAAATCGCACAGCAGTCAGCAAGAGAGAAAGGGAGAGCGAGAGAGAGAACGCGAGAGATAGACGGCGGGCCTTCGACTTTGCCTCTGTTTGCCTCTCGCCATTCGCCTTTCGCCTCGTCTCCTTTATGCTCCTCCCTTCTTTCGTTACGCCTTGGCAAACGCAAAATGTGCAATAATTTCAATTACTGTAATAAATGTCTGTGTTGTTCGGAAGTGTGTGTCTCGCTCGCACGCTCGTTCGCTCCTCGCTCCCTCTCTCTACTGCCTCTCCCTCTATGTCTCTCTTTGCCGTTTCTGTTTTGGCTTGAGAATTTATTGTGCCACTGCACATGTAGCCAGCCAGCAGTACTATGGATTGCTGGGGCCACGTGAACTTAACGATTGTTAAGTGCGAGCGGTTTTCTGATTTTCAGCTGCCACACACACACGCACACACACACGCACACACACACGCACACACACACACACACACACTCACACACACACAGTCAGTAAGGCAATGCGGCGACGTCTAATCGGACTGCGTCCAAAGTCAGCGTTGCTTGATATGAGGTGCAAAGTGTGATTTAATGGCCAAGTGTATCTGTGTGCGTGTGTCGGTACATATGTATATATATATATGTGTGTGCGTGTGTGCGGTTTACTTAAACGGGTCAACAGGGCGCATACGTAATGTGAGTTACGTGTTGAGCTAAGAAAACTTAACACAATATTTCCCTACAAATATAAATTAGACTAATTTGCTCAAGATGAACTTTTAAAATGAAGTTTTTGGCACATATGATTCATTATTTTAATTCCTATAATTATTTATATCATAATTAAAATTAATTTATTATTATTATTATATTAGTAATTTAAGAAAATTAATATTTTAAATTATATGTATTTTTAAAAATATAACTAAAAAAATAAAAAAATCTATCAAACTTTAATTAGGCAATTCAATAATACAATTTATCAATTTAACAATCTTTAGTAAGAAATATTAATTTATTAAAGTACCATTAGGCAAAAATTTAACTTCTTGTTGGTTTAAGAGTAATTTGCATAAATTTAGCAAAACATATTTTTTGAATTGATATAACTTAAACTAAATACTATAATTTATTACTTAATACAATAATAAGTCTTTAATGTATTAGTAATGTATAAACGTTACTCATCCTGAATCCATTGAAAATGTGAATTCAGGGTATATATATATTTTTTTGGAATATCGCAGCTAAAATGTAATTAGAGTAAAATATATATTGTATTTAAATATATAAATTATTAAACAACAGATTGACTTGCACTTGTGTGAATAATTTATTATTTCATAAATAATGGCAAGGTTTTTGGTTTAATAATAATATAAAAAATAATTTAATAATAATAATTTTATAATAATATCACAAATAATTTGAGAACTTCAATGTTATTGATTTTATTTAGATTTACTTTTCATTTGCTCTGGTTTGGTCGCCATGATTTATTTTATTTTAAGTGTTTTTTTAAATTCCTTTATTACAATTTTCTTTTTAAGTATTGTTACACATTGTTTATATACCATTGACATTCAGCTCAACAGAAATCACATAGAAATCAATAGAAACCATCTTAATCTGTTGCTGAATGTCAATCAGCAAATATCGGCTTACATTCGGCTGGCAGGAAAATCAAATAAATCCGCACTATAATTGGAACAATATATGTATGTAAATTGAATTACGCCTAGATACCAAGGAGAGCACATTTGTATATATGTATATAAGTACATATGTGGATTTATGAAACGTGTCTCATTACTTCCATTATTATTACTATTATTACTATGCAAACAGCAGCAAATTTGCGTTTTCACCACTTGAAGTTGAAAATGTGACAGATTACAGTGCTGGTCACGAGTTTGTGGCTACACGAGTCTGCGGTTGCCAATAAGAAACAATCATCTTATCTGCATTGCACTGCGAGTCACTTAATTATGCCGCAACTCTCTCTCCCACTGTGTGTGTGTGTGTGTTGGGTATATATGTATGTAACTGTATGTAGGCTGCGGTTTATGCGCTTCGTGAAGGGTGCGACGAAAGTTATCACATAAACCGCTTAACTAAATTGCAGCTAATTAATTGAAGTCACTCGCATTTGCCATAATTAGCGATGTCATGTAAAAGCGAAAGCTTACACATGTACACACACGTATACGCTTAGATCTCTCTCTCTCTCTCTCTCTCTCTTTCTTTGTGTGCGTGTGTGTGTGACAGTTTTGATTAACGATGAAAGTTTGATGCTTAAAAGTGGCTTGGATAAAATGCACTGTAGCAGCTAAGCTTGATGAACAGTGAATTTTATGTAAATGTATGTATGTAAATCTATGCAAATGCTTATATATATACATACATACATGCATACGTGCACACAAACTTCATTATTGTTATCTGGTATGCAGTTTCATTAATGTTCTAATTCGCCTGCCAACATTTTGAGTCATGTTATCTCTGCACTCCCTATATCCCTCTCTTTCACTCCAACACGCGCATTTTTAAGTTCGGTTCGAGTGGGCAAAGTAACGAAGTCATTATTTTTCAATTTCTGCTTTAGTCTTATTCCTCTCATTTGGGCATTAATAGCAAGCACGCTGATTGTCTCGCTTGCACTTATGTAAATATTTCGTTCAGATCAAGAGTGCAACTAGTGAAAGTCACTCATTTGAGAGTTCAAGTATTTATGCTAGAGCTGAAAAGGACAGTCGCGTTAGTCTTGATCGAGCATTCGAGTAGAGAGGGAGGGCATTTGATTTCCAATCGTAAGCTACATTGGTAAGCAATGTTTATGCAATTAATTGCATACGTCCATGCATGTACATATATATATGTACATATATACATACATAGATCCACAAATATATTCGTGTGTGCAAACCTACATACATATGTACATACAACAATAAAAATTTACATAATTACATACATATATCTAAACACATGCAAACGTATATACAGACATGCATATATACATATGTACATACATTGAAATATTTAAATAATTAATTAAGAATCAAGGTAACAATGCATTGCAATGACATCGTCAAATTATGTTCTGATTTGATCTATCCTTATTTCTCGAAGTTGAGTGAGTTTCAATACGATATTGCTTGTCTTGCTCGCACATATGCAAATAATACGGTGCTGCTTTTTAGTCACTGCTTGTTTCGCTCACACATTTGTAAATGAGACGGCCCTTCTCGTTGGTCAGATCTCTTTTCTAAAGCATACATGAAAACAGTATTAATCTTGTTTTTAAATAAACTGTTTTCGCGTTCGCAATGTCAGCTATTTACTGGTTTCTATTTGAAAATCTTATTTAAGGGCATTGATTTGTTTTACTTAAATACATAGACACATATGCACATACATAAAACATACATACTCAAGATTTCCATTTTGTTTTATGCCTACAATACTACATACATACATATGCCCCTTTTCTCCTTTACTTCAATTTTAGCAAAGCACAGCTTCATTAGCCCTTTGTCTCACTCACACTTATACAAATACTAAGTCTCTTCATTTTATGTAGATATGTATGTAGGTATGTAAGCCTATATCGTAAGCAAATAGTAGGCGAAGTTTTAAGTGGGAGACTGATTAAAGAAAACGTAAGAGCATGTTGTATCTATGTAAGCTAATAACGTAAGAACCAATTATAAGTGAGAATCTGATTAAGCGGTAAACTCTTGCAAATAATTGTGGTAAGAGCTAAGAGCTAAATATTTAGCTTGTTGTATTATTGAAAAAAGAAAATAAAATAAATAAAAGTAAAAATAAATAAATAAAATAAATAATAAAATAAAAATAAATAATAAAAAAAAACAAATAAATGAAATAAAAAATAAAATAAATAAAATAAAAATAAAAATAGAAAATTTGAATTACATTTTTTTTTTGTATTTTTGTAAGGAATATCAATAGCAATGTAAAGAAATTTGAAAAGTCTACCTTAAAGTTCATAAAATGTATTAAAGCAATTTGTTAAATATCTATTTGAATTGAATTCAAATCAATTTTGGTCAAAAGAACTGGTTCATTAGCATCATAAAATGAACTATAACTAGTTGAGTTAATGCTAAGTAAAATGCCTATATATTGTATAGTAGCAATTTGGATAATCAATCGAATCGAATGTTTTATTATATTTCTCAGAAACTGCACCATCTCGTATGTGCCGCAAGTTCCATGGCTGCTTAATGACACAATTCGGGAGAATATACTATTTGGTGAATCATTTCGGCCAAAGCGTTACGATTTTGTGCTGGATGCGTGCGCACTAAAACCGGATATTGAACTAATGCCAACCGGTGATTTTACGATAATCGGCGAACGGGGCATCAATCTATCCGGCGGACAGAGGCAACGCATCGCAATTGCACGTGCAATTTATTCATCGGCCAACGTCGTCATAATGGTGAGTAAGTAAATGCCAAGGACACCAATACCAACACCAACACGAACACGAACACGAACACGAACATGAAAGCAAACCCAAACACGAACACGAATACGAATACGACCAAGGGACCTTGTACGTCGTCTTAACTGCAAGCCAATCCGATGCCTCAGTGCGCTTTATGCCAATGCATCCGCGCTCATAAATTCCACGAAACGTCTCAACTTTAAATTAAACATAAAAAGAAAATCTTGAGACACTGTTGCAGGGTAAACAAGTTTTACGACAATTGCCCATATATATGTGCGGCTTGCCCCCTTTTTTTTGGGAGATACGTTTACCAAATTACGGAGAAGATGTTGCGATGAAAATAGAAACTAATACCATTAACTTTTAAAATTTAGTTTAGTCTCTTTTTTTATGATTTGATTTTTATAGAGTTGTAAAAAAAAAATCATATGTGGCCTTAAATAACTTATGATAAGAGTTAAAATGTAGAAATTTTTTTTTTTTTTTTATATTTGGCAATTAGACTTTAGGGAGATATTTGTAGAAGAAAAAATAAATTTCACTTAGATTAAATAAATAAAAATAAATTAAATAAAATAAAAATAATAATGAGACATTATTTTAAAAGGCGAAATAATATAGTAATAAAAAGTAAATAATATAATGTTGAAAATGAAAATTTGTTAAAATTTAATGAACAGTAGAAAACTTTTCCAGTGCATTTTTTTTCGAGTTAAAATGCAAAAGCTTAAATATTTGTGCAATTAAAATTTAGGAAAATACCTTTACAACTAAAAAAAATGTATTCAGAGTCTCCAGAGATTTTCCTGCTAAAATATAACTCTCAACATATGGATGTGGGTAATGATAATATAGGTAATATAGAACAGTTGGTTAAAAAATATTCTTAGATTGTTAGATAACTTTGGAAAAAGATAGTTGTTATTTTATTTAATATTATTTTTTATTTATTTATTTTTTAATTTTTTCTTTTTTTTTTGTTTTTTTTTTATTTTTTTTTTATAGAAGTACAGCTATAAGATAACTATAAAAATATATATATATTTTTTTTTTAAAGCGACTACAAGTTAAGACTCTTTGACTCGAAGTTAACTTGGCTTGCCTGTGTGATAAGCTTAGCTATAAATATTTATTAAATAAGAACAAAAATTACATTTTTTGTCATGCTTTTTCTGAGCTTATGGCATAATAAGCGTCTAATAATATTGAAATGTAATTGCATTTTCTAGGATGATCCGCTGTCATCGCTGGACAATGAAGTGGGCAGCCATGTCTTCGAGCAGTGTGTGCGTCAGATGCTTTTGAAGTCGAATCGCACCATCATCCTGGTGACACAGCAATTACAGTTGATCAAGGAGGCGGATTATGTGAGTGGGCCCCTCGGGGCTAGACAGCATTTCATATTCAAATTTCTTAGCCCTGACAACTGTCCAGTGTTGGCAGTCAGATCCTAAAGTTGCGGTGGGCTCAATATTGGCCACTGTGGCCGGGCATTCAATGTGCTCGGACGTCCTGCTGCCTGCTGGCTGCTGGCTGCTGGCTGCTGCCCGCGTCCTGCGTCCTGCATCCATTGCTTTTTGCCAGCATCCGTTTGTTACTTTGCGCTCCAAATGCCGGGGCCATTTATCGCCTTTTGGCCATAAATGCAATTGCCTGGAAAGACCATTTGTTGCCGGTCTGCTGGCTCCCACTCTCCACGTAGCTTCTGCTCTTCTCCTGCTTTCGCACACATTTTTACAATTATTTGAGCAGCAACTGCAACGCAGCAGAAGCAGCAGCAGCAAAAAAAAAAAAAAAAAAAAGACAGCAAACGAAAAAAAATTTCAAATTTAAATTTCGAAATTGAATTTATTGCCTTTTGTGCTGCACCTCTTTTCTTTTATATACCCTGTACGAATAGGGTAAAGAATAGTTTGCCTTGGAGCTGAGCTATATAGGCTTGGTCTGTGTAGACTATGTACAGCTCGATAATAATATTTATTAAAATTTTAAAAAATATATTTATATATAATTCGTTTATTCTATTTTATACAATGTATTTTTAAGTTAATCTACCCCAAATCTCGTAAATTTACAAGATATTTTGATTGAGCCCTGTTTTCCATATGTATGGTAAATACGTATATCTTTTGATTTTATCCAGGCAGTTATTCAGTTGTTGAATTCAATTATTTATTTATCTGCTTGCCAGTAGCTCTGTTAGTCAGTCAACCAATAATTCAGTCATTTAATCTGCTTTTTGATTGATTCAATTAATAAATTCAATTATATATTGATTAATTCTTTTCTCTCATTCTTTCTAAGAGCTCTGTAATTCGGTGTGAAATCTTAGTCTACCTGACAGCCACTTAATCTATCATTCAATTCATCACACTTGTGTGCGCTAAGCACTAGGATCGTCATTTAATCAATCAATCAATAGTCAAACAGGCAGTAGATCAGACCATTAATAGTTAGTAATAGTAGTAATAATAACTAGTTAGTCTTTCAAGTTTTTAGCTAGTCAATCAAAGAATCAGTTAATCAGTCAATCATTTAATCAATCTGTCTATCTAGAAGATGTACAAACACTCATTCAATCAGTCAAATCTATTGTTATTTCTGTCTCTCAGTCAGTCAGTCAATCTATTTCTGATACTCAATTCATTAGTTAGCTCAACATTTATTTGTGTCTGTCAATCAGTCAATCAGTTAAACGGTCAGTCAGCTTCATTAATTTGTCAGTCTTTGAATTATAATAACGTTTATCGACTAATCAGTCATTCAATCTGCAATCAATCTACCTAAGTGTTCTATAGTAGCTCGTGAAATCAGTAAAGTGTTTGATCAAGTGACTCAATCAGTCAGTCAGTCAACTGAACAGATGCTCATTCATTGAGTCGATGACTATTAAATCAATATGACTATGCTCTATCGGTCACTTAGTTAATCAATCAATCAATTTAAATGTGAGGCATTTACTCGCTGTTCAATCTGACAGCATAATCAGTCAGCGCTTCAATCAGTCTCTGTTAGTCTTGGAGTCAATCCAACATAAAACTTTGTCAATCACTCTATCTATAAGTCAGTCAGTCGATGCCTCAATCAGCCAGACAGTCTAGTCTATGAATTATGCTATGAATTATCCATCTATCAACCTATCAATCTGCTTTGGCTGAATATAATTTCGCTTTCAATCAGTCAAATCTATGTTCAATCAATATTTTACTGAGTATACATAAAGACAATTAGATAACCCTACAGTTAGCATGTCAATGCTTAAATTAGTCAATCAGTTCATGTCTCAGTCGTAATTAATTAAATTATACTAAATATACTTCAATCAATAAGTCCATCATCAGTCAATCAGGCTTAGGTATCAATCAATTCCAGTCCAGTCAATCCAAATTAAACTTTAGTTTTTCTGCCAATAAGTTAGTTAATTTATCAATCAGTGAGCTAGTGAGTCAGTTAATCAGATTTATAACTAAATGAATTACCTTAGATCTATTATTTATATATCCTATATTTGATGTCCATTTACAGGGCAACTCCTCAACGCTCAACATTTTGTGCAATTTTCTAACTTGTTATGTGCTGAAACATTTATTTTCTTTCTTTTTTTTTTTTCTTACTTTATTTTTTTTTTTTTACTTTTTCTGCGTTTCATTTTCTTTCATTTCATTCCGACGACCTTTCAGTTAATTGTGATGAAGGATGGCCGGCTGCAAGCTTGCGGCAGTTATAAGGACATTGAGCTAAAGCAGCCGCAAATAATCGCTAAATGGAACTCGATAATTGCTAAGGCAAACGAAAATGCAAAGGACCAGCAACAAAAGTGAGTAGACAACGTCATTGCCAGAACTAGAGTTACTCTTAGAGTCAGCATCAGCATCAGTCTCAGCATCAGCATCAGCCTCATCATCAGCATCAGCATCAGCTTCGCCAGCTTCAATCCCCAGAGGAAAACTTTGTGTTTTCATTCGAGAGGAGGCATAGATTAGTATGTGACTGAACCATTGTCAACGGCTTATCCCTTTGTGTGTGTGGAAGGCATAAATTGAAAGAATCTCTCTCTTTGCACGCAAAAGCTTTTCTTTACTTTTACTTTTACTCGTGCCACGCCTTTTACTCCTGCCACAAGTGCTTCGATTTCCATTAAAGTTCATTTGTGACAAAGCATAAAACAGAAATGATTGACGCAAAAACTGGAACAATGTTAGCATAATGAGGCCGTTGGCAAGGGCTCACAATTGCCTTTGTGGTCGACAGGCTTGAGACAGAGGGATTTTTTTTTATTAAGCTAGCAATCTATAAATTATATTTCAAGAATTTTGAAACAAGTGAAATGCTTTATTTAGATTTTGGCAAGCAACAGAATTTTGTAAGAATGCCAAACTTGGGAATGCAAAAGAAAAAAAAAAAAAAAAAAAAAAAATAAAATATATATATATATATATATATATATATATATATATATATATCTATAAATGTATATATATATATATATATATATATATATATATATATATATATATATATATATATATATATATATATATATATATATATATATATATATATATATATATATATAAATATGAATATAAATGTCTTGAATTGAATATCTTTCATTGGAAATGAAAAAAAAAAAACATTTTTTAAATTTTAAATTCAATAAAAATGATTTGCATCTAAGGCTTGGTACTTCAAGATAATTTAAATTATTAAATAAGTCTTGTTTTTACAATTGTTCAAAAATGTACCCATAATAAATATTAACTTTTTACTTACGGGTATTTTTACAACCACATTTGATAGAGATAATATGTTTGCAGACTAAAAATGTTTATGAACTTTTGAAAAGTATAATCCAATCAGTCTGTATAAGTAAGAAACTTGAAAGGGTCATTCCATATAAGAATGTAGTCTGCATAAAATATAGAATATTAGACAGTATAAGGCATGAGGTAACAAATAACGCATAACGAATAAAGTACAACGTATGACGTATAACTTATGACGTATAACATAAAACATATAACGTTTACCGCATAATGTATGAGGTATAAATTATAACGTAGAACGAAAGACGTATATTGAATAACGTAATTGTATAACGTAATTGTGTAACGTAATTGTATAACGTAATTGTATAACGTAATTGTGTAACGTAATTGTATAACGTAATTGTATTACGTCATTGTATAACGTAATTGTATAACGTAATTGTATAACGTAATTGTATAACGTAATTGTATAACGTCATTGTATATCGTAATTGTATAACGTAATTGTATAACGTAATTGTATAACGTAATTGTATAACGTAATTGTATAACGTTTAACGTATATTATATAACATAAAACGTAAGACGAATAACGTAAACGTAAAACATATAACGGATATTGTATAACGTAAAACGTAAATCAAATAACGGATATTGTATAACGTAAAACGTAAATCAAATAACGTAAACGTATAACTTAAAACATTAAACGAATAACGTAAATGTATAACGTATATTATATAACGTATATGGTATAACGTTTTACGTATAACGTATAAGGAATAAGAAATTAGATATAAGATATGATGTATAAGAGAATATAAGTACGATAAGTGTAGTTAATTAAATAATGTTAGGCTACTTAATCAATTTAGTAATTCTATTGTCTAACAATAGTTGATAACTGTTGGTTCATTAAAGAATATTGCGATATTAGATATTTCCAATAGACATCAGTATTATGCAGCACAATATCCGTCCCTCTCTGTCTGTCCGTCTGTACAAACGCAGTATTTAAAACTTGATTTGCAGCTATCCGTAGAGATTAGAGCTCTGGTCGTCTTATAGGCAAGCTCTTCTGTGTGTCACACTTGACATGCAGTCAAGCGTATAGCAGTTGTTTCTTTGTTTTTCATTTTGCGACATATTGTTTGTTGTTAATAGAGCTCTGCAGGCGACTACACAATGCCACTCAGAATGTATTTCTATTTTATTTATTCTCGATTGTCATCCATTTACAGTGCCACGGAACGCACAGCTCGGGAGCGCTGGAAGCTATTCAAGAATGTCAGCAAATTGGGTTTGCAGCGCTCAATATCGATTAATTCGGAAACTGGCGGCGGCAATAACTCGGAGCTGGATTCCAATTGCCTCGATGGCAGCGTATCAATGTCATTTAACAATATGCTCAATAATGCTGTCGCCGAAGATGAGGAGGACGACGATCTGCCCGCGGTGAGTGTAGCGAAAAGTATTTTATGCGAATTAAAATTACATAAAGAAGAAGTAGAAGTTGTAAGAATTAATTTTTGATTCGGAAATTAATGTAGATATCAAAATATAGGATGTCTCATATATTAAAATTATAAAAAAAAAGTTACAGGAATTTATATATGGGCGTTAAGTAGACAAGATCGTTTAATATAAAATTAATTTGAGATCCTCAAATAAATAAATTGTATTTAGTTTATTAGAATATGTAATGATAGAAAGAATAAAATATATTATATATTAAAAACATATTTTTTAAATTTAAATAACCTTAAATAATCAAAATTTTAATAATAAAAAATATCTAAAATATAAAGTATATAATAATAAACCTTTTTATAAACTTAAATAAGTCAAAGCTTAAATTTTATTTGATTCGATTTGTATTTGGAATCTTTGGGCTCAGGATAGAACTTAATATACAAATATTTTTAATCAATTAATTTTAGCTATGGTATATGAATATACAAATATTCTTAATCTATAATTTGTAGCCAAGTTATTTCTATCAATTAGCGATATTGATCACGGCTTTCTAGCTTAATACGTCTTCCTATGGGGATGCCTGCAAATTTTACTATTAACTTTCAAAATTCTTTATATTGAATTCAAAAAAATGTTAAGGAATAAAAAATACTAAATAAAAATGTTTTCAAATAGCAGCAAATTCATCAAATGATGTAGCAAATTCACATTTTCATCATTTGAATTCGGTATAAAAGTGTATTTAGAATAAAAATTTATTAAATTAATAATTTTTAAATGTGAGCCGTGTCCATAATTATGCAAGATTAAGTGTATATCCTTTCTGAATTAGAAATACAAATTTCTTAATTATTGATTTTTTTTAAAAATAAATATTATTTAAAGGAATTAAATTCAAATAAACTATTTAAACAGATTGTCAATGGAGAATAAACAGATAGTAAGAAGTCGAGCACCGAATTTATTTTTTAAAATTAAAATTATTTAATTTTTAAACATTAGATTATCAGAAGATAAAATTTTAAGAGTTTGTAACTATATTTTTTTTAATTTTTTTATATTATTTTATTTTTTTTTTTAATAAAAATTTATCAAATTAAATTTTTAAATTGTCAGAAGATAATGTTGTATAGGTTTTATTAATAAAATTTTAATTTTCAAATTTAATTGTTGGCTTTGATGCGACCAGAGACTTATTTGTAGGAATTATTTATTTATTTTTTTAAAATTCATTTATTATTTTTACTATTAATATTATTTTTTACTATTTATTTATTATTTATTTCTGTTGGCTTTGATTGGGCCACAAACGTATTTTTCTAGTTTATTTATTATTATTTTGATTAGTTTTATTTATTTTCTATTTATTTATTATTTATTTCCGTTGCTCTCTCTCCTTAGTCCCTTTCCCTGTCGAGTAGTATCAGTTGTGGCCTACAGTCGGCTGGCAGCTTTCATATGCAACGCAAGCGTGGCAGCGTCTATGGGTCACGGCATCTGATCTATGATGTGCCGCTGCCCATTGATGAGTGCCAGGCGGATGATGTTATAATGCGACCACGTCGACGAGCCGCGCTGCAGCGTCGTGGAAGCAGCGTACGTTCGCGGAACTCGTGGCATCGACTGAGTGGCCTCAGCTCGGCGACGGCAACGTCTACCTCGAGCACGAATAGTGGAGATTTGTTGCGTCGCAGTCTGATGACAGCCAGCTGCAGTAGCTATGCAGAGAGCAGTCTCGATGGCGGAGACTCTATTGGAGATGGAGTTATGTCCACGTCTACGTCCACGTCGCCACAGCCGCTCGCAACCGAGCTGTGTCCACGTGCTCAGTCATGGCAGCCAGCACAGAAAACGCATCATGCTCCGGTGACGCGAAATGTTTCCTCGCCGCCGGCGATGGAGGCGGCACAGCCGCTGCCCGCCACTAGGGAGGCGGTGGCACAGACTCGCGGCAGCTTTCAACAGTTCCTGCGACGCATGTCCATGCGGCGCTCCAACAAGCCAAAGCATCATCATCGCCCACTGAGCGCGGCCAACTCGATTAGGTAAATTTAATTTGCATGGCCATATGGAAAGGAACTTATATGGCATCAACTATGTTTGGTTCTCTGCTATTCCAGGAGCATCTCGGAGGAGTCCAGTGCTGCCGCTTTATTGCCAACAGTTGAACTAAGTTCAGTGCCTTCGACGCCTGTCGCTGACATTTCCAATCCGCAGCCAACAACAAATTCAGAGACAACTGTCGACGACTTGGAATTCAGAAGAGAGATGCACGAATTGTCTGTTACTGCTACTGCGCCTCCTGCTCCTCCTGCGCCTCCTGCTGCTACTGCTGCCATAGTGGAGACACCAGTGAAGCGTAAGTTATGCATCTGGCATGTTGTAACAACTCGATTTCTAGTTGCCTAGTTGCCAACTGGCTAAAGTTCGTCCTCAACTCTTCTCTTCGCTTGCTTCAGCACAATTTGTATGCATTGAAAGTTCCACAGCGCCATATGGGTCAACTAAATCGATGGCAGACAGTGCGTATACGTGATTTTGCCTTTAAACAACTTTCGACTGTACGCACACACTTGATTGTTATTAAATATTGGCATAGCTTTGGGCTTTTAGCTTTTATTATTTTTAGTTCTTTTCCCAAGTCCATACACATTTTTTGCATATTTTCTTTGAACTCTGTCGAGTGTGGGCGGTTCAAGGCCAACGGCGACTTCATGTTGCCTGTAGCTTAAATCAGCCAAGCAACAAAGCATTTGCCTATTTTCGCAATCAGTTGGAATTCAACAGACAATAGTTGAAATTTTAAGGTAGCAAACAAAAGAAAATTTATATGAAAAGCTGGCTGAAGCATGTGCGGAGAAATATTTTAAAGACTATAGTTGAAATATTTTTAAAGAGTTTACATTATTTATGTGAGCATGAAATTTATATTTTAAGCATACAAACATTGCCAATTTTATTCACATAATTAAATTATTTAAATAATTTATATAATTCATTTAACTAAATAATCTCATTTGTTTTATTCATTCAATCAAATAAATTAAAATAGTTGTTTTTTTTTACTTAATTAATTTACTTACTTTTTTATATTCATTTTATTTTAATTTATATTTCATTAAACGAAATTAAATTTATTTTTTAAACATACTAACATTACCAATTTTTTTTTACTAATTTTATTTAATATAATTAATTTTATTGAATAATCTCAATTTATTTATTCATTCATTTAAAGAATTTAAATATTTGTGTTATTTTTTATTTAACTTATTTACTTTCATTTTACTTAATTTATATTTTACTATACGAAATTAAATTTATTTTTCATACACACAAACATTACCAATTTTATTTACTTAGTCTATTTTATATAATTAATTTCTATAATTAATTTAATTACAAATTTTTTATGCCTTCATTCAAATTATTTAAATATTTTTTTATTTACTTACTTTTTATTTAATTTCTATTTTAATATACTCAAAATATTAAAACTTATATATTTTCATTGAGACATTTAAATTTGGAGCATACTAAAACAGGTTTAATTTAAGTAAAATTTGGTCTTTATAAAAAAGTTTTACATTTGAAACCAAATTATGTTTTTAAAGAATTTAGGGAAATTCCACATTCTACAAATTTTGGCAGCACTGGGGAGCCAACCAAGTGTATATTGTCATTTCAAAGTTGTTTGATATAGAAACAAAAGTAAAAAAAGCAATGTAAAGTAAGAATTTATTTTTAAACTGCTCTTATTTAGGCCCAAAAGTTGTTATGCTTAGAGAGGCGCCAAGAATATTATCTAGTCAAATTTATATTGATATCAAGTTTAGTTAAATATAATAAATAAATATTAAATTTGGTTACGCAATATTTTTATGTAATTTGCAAATTAAATTTCTTTCCTTTTTTTTACTTGATTATATTTTTTTTGGCAGTAAAATCCTCAAGATTCTCTCTATATAGTTTAAATTTAGTTACCATCTCGAGCTATGACCCAGTCAACTGTAAGCACAAATATATTAAACTAATTAAATTCGGTTAAATAATTATTTTTCGATAGCAAAAACTTTGTGCAATTGTCTTAAGGGATTTTCTCTCTTTCTTGATTTTTTTTATTTTCTTTTGCAATTTTCCACTTTTTTATTTACATTTGAAGCAAACGCAGCGCTTGCGACGCTCAGCTAATTGATATTGAATTTGCCGTAATGCAAAACGAATAATATCCAGAGCATAAGAAATGGGCAAAAAAAAAAAAAAAATAAAAATAAAAGTGAAGGTAATTGACAATCAATTTGCATATTGACTAATTAAAATGCGAGTGGGCTGAGCGTCTGGTCTGGGGCCATCAATAAGCGTTAAGGAATGTGCAATAGAGTGTTTGGAGCAACTGCAAATATTGACTGCTCCAGACTTGGCTCAACTCTTTTGGGGCGTTGGCTCTGCTTTGTAGTAAATGAATATTGATTAGAGTGAATTTGTATGGCGCGACGGCTACAAAGAAAATATTGCCATATTTATCACAATATCTGTGTGCATATTTTCGAAACAATACAGTTGAGTTCTCTATGTGTGTGTGTGTGTATGTAAGAGGAAAAATTTAAATCAAGTTTGATTTTTAAAAGTTTGCTACTCCCAGCGGTAAGTCAAAGAGACTACGATAAGTTTCTCCTCTTACTTCCTATCTCTCTCAATATATATATATATCTCTGTCTCTTTCGAGCGCATCTCTGTCTGTTGGCATGTCAAAATAAGAACTTTTGCTTAACTTAATGCATTGATCTATCTACCCACTGTCAATATTTTGGCTGACAACTTGCCGATTTTGAGCCCGAAGCGCCAAAACTTTCAAGTTAATCAGTTGCTCGAGTGTCACAGAAATTGTCAGGATTGCGACCCTTTCGCAAGTGCAATGAAAATTGTTTGCCCAACTATTTGAAACTGATTCAGCTTTTTGATATGGATCAAGACAAACATAGCTGGCTTATGCAGTTAATAGTGAAGATAAATATAGCGAAGATTGATGATTGACAATATTGAGAGTTTGCATTAGATATATCTTTTATATATAGGATATCATATGATGTATAAAATATAATTTACTTTATCAATATACTCGTTGCACATTTGCTAAAGGCTACAAATCATATTCATATTCAAATGAATTTTCTATATTTTTTTCTTCCAAATATAATTTAATTGAAGTAATTTTTTTTTTTTTATTTAAATAAACTATTTAGTTATCTAAAAGCTTTTTTCCATATTGATTAAATTCAACTGTTCTGGCTGTTACGCATTGCTGATTGCAACATGTGGCACATTGTACAAGGCCAAAAAAAAAAAAAAAAGTTGAAAAGAAAAACTGGAAAAGCGCTAAAAAATAATGCAAAAAATAAAACTTGTTTTTGATTGTTTGCTACGAATGACAAGCGTGTGTGAGTGTTTGAGTGAGTGTGTGCGTGAATATAAAATTGAATTTTTATTGGAACAAACATCAGAAATGAAACCCATTGATAGTCAGACAGGTGGAAAAGTACAGAAATCGTGAGGGAGGCGCGTGGCGAGTGCCTCTGGCATGCCAATCGATGCAAAAATAACACAAATATTTTATTACTCAGTCACAGTGCTGGGGCAACATTGTTATTGTTGTTGTTTAAGCTTTTACGATATTTTGATTAATAATATTTGTAAAAGGTGCATCTGTATAATGACCTTGACACACATCCAATTGTTGAAGCTCTAAATTAACCAAATATACATACATGTGTTTATACATTTAATACAATTTTTTGTTGTTTACGTATTTTATGAGCCCAGATAGAGCACACATATGCTTGAGTGCGTCATGCAAAGTGTTTAATGGGTTTTATATAAATATATATGTATGTATATATACAAATGTGTATATACTTATTAATATATATTCAAGATTTTATTGAGGTTACCTTTTGATTAAAATGTTTTATTTAACTGTTGACTTGATTATTTAACTGGATTATATATTTTTATTCAAAAAAAATTTTAATTGATTTTTTATTGATTTTCAATTGAGATATTAAATAATTATCTTTTAGAGAATATTTATAAAAAAAGGAGATTAAAAGTTACTTCCCACACGAAATTTAATTCATAAAAATATAATTTATTATTGCTAAATTCAACAAATATGAAAATTTACTTTCCTTGTTGGAGTTGATATGAGATATTTTTTTGAATTCGCTTGCCATACATTCAAAAATAAAATAATAATAAAATAAAATAAATCTATATCTATATCTATATCTATATCTATATCTATATCTATATCTATATCTATATCTATATCTATATATATATCTATATCTATATCTATATCTATATCTATATCTATATCTATATCTATATCTATATCTATATCTATATCTATATCTATATCTATATCTATATCTATATCTATATCTATATCTATATCTATATCTATATCTATATCTATATCTATATCTATATCTATATCTATATCTATATCTATATCTATATCTATATCTATATCTATATCTATATCTATATCTATATCTATATCTATATCTATATCTATATCTATATCTATATCTATATCTATATCTATATCTATATCTATATCTATATCTATATCTATATCTATATCTATATCTATATCTATATCTATATCTATATCTATATCTATATCTATATCTATATCTATATCTATATCTATATCTATATCTATATCTATATCTATATCTATATCTATATCTATATCTATATCTATATCTATATCTATATCTATATCTATATCTATATCTATATCTATATCTATATCTATATCTATATCTATATCTATATCTATATCTATATCTATATCTATATCTATATCTATATCTATATCTATATCTATATCTATATCTATATCTATATCTATATCTATATCTATATCTATATCTATATCTATATCTATATCTATATCTATATCTATATCTATATCTATATCTATATCTATATCTATATCTATATCTATATCTATATCTATATCTATATCTATATCTATATCTATATCTATATCTATATCTATATCTATATCTATATCTATATCTATATCTATATCTATATCTATATCTATATCTATATCTATATCTATATCTATATCTATATCTATATCTATATCTATATCTGTATCTGTATCTGTATCTGTATCTCGTTCAGACTTTTACACTATCAAACTCGGAAATAGTCAATCGATTAACGATTTGTTCTGATCCATTTCCAAAAATTGTATTCAAATTCGTGTTCCATATTTATTCAACTCGATTCTTCTTGCTCTTTGCAGATGTTAAAATCGACTTCAATGCATTGCCAACAAATGCCCGCAGCAACAACAATAACAACAACAACAACAACAACAACAATAACAATAACAATGATGACAACGAGGAAGGCAATGAGAATGATGGCGATGACGTTGACGTGTCAGACGTGACGTCACTGTCAATGCAGCAGCAAGTGAGCAAAGAGCACGGAAGGGAACGGACAAGGGCAGAGGCCCGAGCTATGCATGCAGCAGGTGCAAGTGCAGTTGCATCGACAGCGACAGCGACAGCGACAGCGACAGATGCGGAACGCAAATATGGCCAAATATCGAATCATATATATCTGCTCTACATGCGCGCCTCCGGACTGCCCATAATCATTGTCTTTTTTATCACCGCACTAATTTTGCAATGTTTGCGTGTCTACACGGACGTTTGGCTCCAGCATTGGAGCGACCATGTAGATGGCGCCGAGAGCGACAGCGACATGGATGCGGCCAGCCACGAAGTCACGTACTATTTTCGCATGTATGCAACAATTTCGTGTGTTTGCATTATAATGGCCATGATATCAACACCGGCCGGACAATGGGCCGGCTGCAAAGCCAGCCGTAATTTGCACGATAAACTGTTGCTAACGATTTTGCATAAAACTTTGCATTTTTTCCAAGTGACGCCGCTCGGACGCATTCTGAATCGTTTCAGCAGCGATATGGCGATCATTGATAAGGTAAGATTTGTTATTTTTATCAGCTACCCTATGTGTAACAAACAAATGAGTTGGTTATGTTAGTTGTGGAAAGGCAGATGTGACGCCGAGTGTTAGATTGAACTGTAGAAGATTATCAGAATGCTTTGAGGATCTTTAATAAATCTTTAAGAAAATTTGTTATTTTCAAATATTTGTTGAACTGATATTAAAGTTCAATTTTGTTTGATTTCAATATGAATAAAACAAATTCCAACAGAAAAGAATTTTAATACTTAATTTGTTATAGAAAATATTCAGCAGTAATAACAGCTACGGATTATTTTTGTTTATGTACAAATTCTTAATTTTTTGTTTATTAATTATTAATGAAAATAGCTCAAGACTCACTTTAGATTAGCTGAATTGTATGTATAATAATGTATAGTACTTAAAAGGCAGATTTTAGCTCTGCTGAATCGTCTGTATAAATGACTCAAAACTATATGAGGTTGAGAAACTTAAAATTATATATTCAATTATTATTATTGTTACAATTTAAAGTTAACTTAAATTTTTACAAGTGCATATATTTCACTTTTTTTTTTTTAATTTTTGCATCCGAGCTGTAAGAATATTTATATTTATATTTAGTGTTTGTGATGTTTTAGTTATTTATAAAAAGTCGAAATACAAATTTGTTCATAAATAACTAAAACATTAAAAACACTTAATATGTATTGTTAAGTTTTAGTTATTAAAAAAAAAAAAACACAAAAAAAATTAGTTTATAAAATAATTTGTTAGTTTTTTATGAAAAAATCGAAACAAACTATTTTTTTTTTTAATAATATGTATTAATTTTTTTTTTATTTTTAATAATTAGTATAGTTATTTATAAAAAACATCATTTTGTTTCGTAACATATCTAATACTAAATACATATTTGTACAACTCAAAATGGAGCAAAAAATAAAATACAAAATGTAGCTATTATATCCTAGCCTCCCATTTTTTGTGGCTTCAAGATGTTGACATACCCATACTATGGCTGACAAAGATAAAACTGATATTTACTTTGTCAGCGAGGTGTTCACTTTAACCTCTGTCTGTCGAGCTACATTTGCTATTCTTGCTTACCAAACAAAAAGGTCTTCTCTCTCTTGAACTGTCTTTTAACCTTGAACCTGAGTGTTATTGCCAATTAACCTTCAAGGTGTAGGTAGCCCTTCTTTGTGATATAGCTACTGTTATCAGAATTCCTTTGTGGCAAAGTCAGCAATCATGTTTGGTTATTTACATTTGCTTCACAATAGTCTTCACATAGACTTTACCTTGCTATACACATAGAGACTGGACAGAAATATAATTAATGGAAGAATTGTTATTAATTTTATATGCTGAACAACTTATTAGGCAATTTCCATATTCAAATCAATTTATTCATATCAATTTTCTTATCTATAATATATAATATGTATATAAAATAATATTTTTAATTAGTAAGATTTTAACTTTAATTTCACCTAGCTTTCATTTTATATCTCTGATAGTTAAAATTGAAATATCATCCACTTTATTTCAGTACTAATTTATCTATATAATATATATGTATCCATTTAAAATAATATTTATGATATTTCAATTATATTTATATAATATCATAGTATATTATATATTATATTTATATAAAATAATATCTGTTATTTATAAATCGATGTATATATCTATGTCTCCATATGTATATACTATATATATTAATTAAAAAAAAAAAAAAAATTAATGGTATTCAACTAATTTTATATCTATATAAAATAATATCTCTTATCTATTAATCTAGATTTTTACCTAGATTTCAATATTACATCTATAATTTGATTTTATTTTGATTTTACATCTTCGATAATTGAATACGAATATTTTAAAATGTTATATACAAAACGTGTGCCACGCAAAACCGGGTAATGCCCGTTTGGCATACATTAATACATACTTACATACATACTTATATATATATACCTATACATATACATCAACATATATATATATATATATATATACATATATCTGCATAATTTTCGGTTAGCTTTTTGTATTGTGCGGCATAAAATATGAGCATATTGCCTGTTGTTTCCGCTCTTCTTCTTGCTGTTGTTGTTGTTGCTGCTGCTGCTGCTGCTTTAGATTTGTAGCTGATAAGCACGCATTATGCATTGATGTTTTGTATAGGAATATGTGTGTGTGTGCGTCTGTGCGTATGCGTAATATATGAGTTTGTTGACGCCATTTTTAGGGTTGCTTTCATTATAGTTTTTCACTATGTTTGTCAATTTTTGCATACAAATTTAGCAAAAACTTTTAGGATTATAAATGTGTGCGTGTGTGCATGCTTTTGACTTGATTAAAATGACATTGATTGATCTTCAATGAAGTGGATTTTGTTCAATAACAAATTGTTACTTATTCTCTAATTAGTTTTGATTGAAGTTTATTTATGCTTGAGCTGTCCTTGGGCCAAATTATGGATTTATTTGTTAAGCAATTAAAACTTTTGTCGCCTTTTCTCAAAAGCAATTCAACTTAATTAAAAGTAAAATTGTTTAATTTATATTGATTTGAATTTTATATAAGATAGATAAATTTATATAAAAATAGATATATTCAATATGAATGTATGTTAAATGGGCAATGCTTGCAATTTATTATATTTAATATTTTATATTTTATAATTTATATATATATATTTTATGTTTTATATTTTATATTTTATATTTTATATTTTATATTTTATATTTTATTTTATATTTTATATTTTATATTTTATATTTTATATTTTATATTTTATATTTTATATTTTATATTTTATATTTTATATTTTATATTTTATATTTTATATTTTATATTTTATATTTTATATTTTATATTTTATATTTTATATTTTATATTTTATATTTTATATTTTATATTTTATATTTTATATTTTATATTTTATATTTTATATTTTATATTTTATATTTTATATTTTATATTTTATATTTTATATTTTATATTTTATATTTTATATTTTATATTTTATATTTTATATTTTATATTTTATATTTTATATTTTATATTTTATATTTTATATTTTATATTTTATATTTTATATTTTATATTTTATATTTTATATTTTATATTTTATATTTTATATTTTATATTTTATATTTTATATTTTATATTTTATATTTTATATTTTATATTTTATATTTTATATTTTATATTTTATATTTTATATTTTATGTTTTATATTTTATATTTTGTATTTTGTATTTTATATTTATATTCTATTTTATATTGTATAGTCCACATGCTTTGACAAAATATTTAATTAATCTTGACATTCTTTATTCTTACTAAAAATAATAATTTATATTTAAGTAGTATATAAAGAATTAAAATTTCCTAAATTATTATTTAATAACAGGTCACAGGCATGAATTGAATTTAAAATTATTATTTATTTTTTGTCATGTGCATTATGCAACTAATTTAATCCAACATTTGGTTTTTAACTGTTATAATGTCATTTTCTCTCTGTCTGTGTGTGTGTGTGTGTTTGTCTGTGTGGACCTCAATCTGCATGCGTTTGTCAAATAAATCTTCAATTATCGTGCACTTTACAAGTGGGCTGGGCACTTTGTGCAATCGCAGCGGCTGGCAAACAAAATTTGATTATGAAACATTGTCGGGGCGTGGCAGGGGCAGGGGCTAGGACTGGGATTGGGACTGTGACTGGGCCGGAGTTGGGTTTGTGGCTCACATTTGTCAAAACGTGAGCCAGGATACACAATTCATTGGCTGGGCATGGAGCTTGCAAATTGTAGTCGTTCTCGTTAATTTTAGGACAAACGACAAGCTTTAGAGGAGGCGCCGACGGCAGCGGCAGGTCAGTCGAGAATCGTAGCGGAGGTGAGTGCGGCATGTGGCATACACAAATTTAGTCATTTGTCAATTCGTGTGTTGCAAACGAGCAAAAGTCATTTAAAAACGTTGCCCGAAAAGCCGCAGCAGCTACCTGGCGGCAGCCCAATATGTGCCTTCTGTCTATGCTGCTGCTGCTCCTACTCCTGCTGCTGCTCCGACTCCTGCTGCTGCTCCAACTCCTGCTGCTCATACTGCTGCTGTCATGTTGCATGCCGGAACATTTCACCCAGCTACGAACCATATAGACAGTTTAGGTCACAAAAATAAATATAGGGATTTGGTAAAAATTAATGTGTTATAGTAGAAATGTAATTTGTAGTATTCAATGTTCAATGTTTAATGTTCAGTATTGTTTAGAAGCATATTTTTATTTAGATAATATTAAATATGTGATTTTTTATTTGCGTGTATGAAACATAGAGGAAAAAGTCTAGATATTTTGATATTTTATATTTCTGTCATTTCGATCGCTTTGTGGGTTTCCGTTGTCTTGCTCATGCCATTTTCCAGTCTGTCTCACTTTTTGAGAGTCTGAGTTTTACATAATTTTAAGTCTGCTCATTTTCACTCGTGTCCTATTCGCCCACTTCGTCTCAACGATTTTATCCGATTAGCGTAAGTGTAGCCATCTTCTTCTTAATCTGCAGCGCACAAGACTACGTTCAGAAAGTGCTGTTATATCCCTCTCTCTCTCTATCTTTCTCGGCTGATACGGATAGATCACAAAGAGAAGCGCGCAGCTCTGACTGCACTGTTAACAGATTGCTCAAAAGCGCACAAATACTACAGCAAGAGTAACAGGAAATCACGATTGAGCACTGTTAAAAGACTCGTGTCGATTAAGCAATAGTAACTGTTAACTACAATTATTTACTCAATTGACCACTGTTACTGAGTTGAGAAGCAATACTAGGGTATATAAAGCGCACTGTTAAGTTAACAGTGTGAAGTAACAGCTTCTTAAATCTCGTTGAGCTGTGTTTGAAATTTTTGTGAATTAAGATTTTATTTTTTCGTATTATTATAATAATAATTATTAATTAATTGTTAAGCTCTTATCTAAATAAAAATTTAGTTTTTCTAATTAATATTTTATTTATTCGTATTATTAAAATGTTTATTAAGTAATTAATTAATTCAATAAATGTTAAGTATTTATATAACAAAAATAATTCAAATTTGATTAATTACGATTTTATTTATTTATTAATATTATTATCATTATTATAGAAATTATTATAAATTAAAATATAAATTGATATTTAATCAAAATATTATTTCATATGAATATAATTAATTATATATATAATTTTAGGCTAAATGCCACAAAATTTAAAAAATATATAGATATTTAAAGAAAATAATGTTAGAGTAAATATTTAAGGCAAATAATTAATATTTAAAATATACTTATTCGAGATATATAAAACTCACATATTTATTTATAATCTTAAATATATATCAAATGTATAACTATTTATAAATATTTCAAATAATTTCGTGTTGTGCACCTATTGTCTTGTCCTTGTCTGTACACATATGCTTCTATACGTATTTTTTTTTTTCATTCACAGAAAATCGCTGCAACCTGTCAACGCCTGCTGCAGTTCAGTTTGCTTTGCCTCTGTGCCATACTCATAAATGTGAGCATTACGCCCTGGTTCCTTGCCCTCACTCTGCCCATTTGTGGCGCCTACTATGCCATTCAGAAGTTCTACAGGTGCTCGGCACGGTAAGTGAAATGTATTTCTGTATATGGCTCGACTCCTTTTTGCTCCTGTTGCTGGGCCTCACACACACACACACACACGCACACACACACACGCACACACAGATAGAATTTCCTTTTATAATGCTGACAAAGCGACTTTCATAATTCTTGTGTTAACTGTAATAAATATGCAACTGCCACGCCTCCATTTGGTCATGTTCCTCAAAAGTTTACAAAACTTTTAATATTTCTGTTGCTCTCGCTCACATCTCTGGATTGGTTGAATTGTTTTGAAAACTTTATCAACATTTTGCTGGCCAAAGTATTTGGCCATAGGCATTTCAGCTCGAATACACAACTACATATTGTCAACAGAAAGACAAAAGATTTTTGCATTTAATACTTTTGCCTCAACTGTTTGACAGCCTCTTTTTAGATACACTCGCATTCAGGGTAATTTGATATTCTGTTTAAGTTTGTGTATTGGTCATATTTCCCTTAGCCATATTAAATGAGAAAGTTCCATCTTCAATTTTGTCTTTCCAATTAAATAAAGTTAGTCTTTCTTATTCAAAAACTTAAAGATTTAGATTTTATTTTATTTTATTTTTATTTTTTTATAATCGATGTTTGATGTTTGATTGTTGTTTGTCCCCATACTTTTATTATTATTATTATTTTAATTTAAATATAAATATATATATATATATATATTTTTTTTTAAATTTAAATATAAATATCTAATAATTTTATTTTTTATTTTTATTTATTAATTTTTTAAAATTTAAATTGATTTTGTTTACAACATTGTGCAGAAACCATGGTACACGAATATTACAAAAAATATATTTTAAAAATTAATCAACTGAAATTTACATATTTACTGTAAACACATTATTTGCTTTTTCAAACACTTTTAATTTATGTTTATATAATCTTTGGGAAATTTAAAATTGATGAAAAAATGTAAATAATGTGCATGCATAAAGATAGATATATAGCGAAATTTTTATTTACCATACATTTATTTCTTATGATATATATTCGTACATTTTATTATATATTTTATTAATATTATTGTTCAATTAAGTAAATATATTTTATAATATAATTATGAGGGAGCTGAGCTCCTTGAATTTAGTTTAGTTTTTAAGACACAGGGCTACTAGATACAATAGATAAAAAAGTAATAAATTCTACATAAAATAAATATTTAGTCAATCAATAAGTTCATTCTGCACGCCATAAGACAAGATATTCATCATCAAAGAGTATTAAGTATTCGGCATTTCGCTAATCGAAATTCTCAATCTCTGCTGCTCCTTGGCTCTGCCTGGGATATCTTTGTTTTTGTTTAGATAGGGCGAGTGGCTCTATTAGCAGCTTTCTATTCAAGCATTTGTGGCTTCTAATTGTCTTTCGAGTAAATTTTGTGCAGACAAAGTTTATAGTGCCGAAAACAACAACTTTGGAAGGGGGCGGGGCACAATTGTTGTGGTCCATTAGGTGGTTGGGCTTCAGCAGAAAGAAGTATTTAAAACAAAAAATAAATAAAAACAAATAAAGTAAAAAAAAACAAACAAAAATTAAATACATTTTAAAGAGTTTAGCGATTGAGGCAATTCATTTTTGTTTTACCTTATTTTATATAGAAATTCTGACATCAGATTAAAATTTGGCATTTCTTTTTATTTAATAAATAATAAATTGAAATTATTTTTTTTATATTTATTTAGTATTCAAGCTTAAAAAGGTTTAGCTTATTGCTTATAATTGAAGCAGAATAAACAAGAGTATATTTTAAAAGTTTTTAGGTTATTTTCAGCTTCAAGCTACAGAAATATTGTAAAAAATTAAAATACAATTAAATTGTGAATTAAATTGTCATAAAATAGCTTATCATTAAACAAATTGTTTTGAAAAAATATGTCCAATTATTAACACACCTTGTAGTGAAAGTTGAGAAGCAAAAATTTGGCAATAAATTATTCAATATGGGTTTTTTCAGAAACCGAAAAAAGTATATTCAAAATAAGTCTGTTCAGAAAGAGAATTTTCTCAATTGCAAATATTAAATCTATATTAATATAATTAATATTAGAAATTATTGGCGAATAAATTTATCTCCAGTAATATTAATAATTAACATTTAAATGTGAGTCAAATGTCGAACTGCAAGACAAAATTGCAAATTATTTAAAAACGTAAGATAAATTTAATTTAATTTTTGATTTAATTTATTTTCAAATTCTTGTGATACGTACTTTCAAAATTAAATTGTTATATATGCATATTAATATTATATCAATTTAAATGTAATTTAATATTAAAATAATACATTGAAAATCATTTTTAAAAAACTTTATTTATTCAATTTTAATTTTTATTCGTTTATTTAATTTTAATTTATATATTATTATATAGCTTAATATAAAATAAATAAATAAATAAAAAATATAAAGGTAATTAAAGTTATATTATATTCTTTTACCTAAATGATATTAATTTATAATAAAAAAAATAATATAACTTATATATAAAATTTTAAATGTTTAAGTAAATGAATTAAAAATTATATACATATATATTAAATACATATTACAGTTAATTAAAATTGTATTGTTTTATGTTATATAAATTAAATATATAAACAATACGCAGTTAATTAAAATTGTATTATATTATTTAAATTTGTTTTAGTCAATCAAGTTCTACTGTAAAATAAAGTGAGCCGCTTGCTTTGGTGCTATTTTTTTCACCGGCACTGTATATAAATTTATAATTTTTTAAAATCTAATTTTACATAAATTTATATGCAAATTAATTAAAAATTATATTTTTTTTTGAATGCATATTGAATATATATAGTTAATTAAATTAATATATTTTTATATATAAATTAAATATATAAATAATATACAGTTAATTAAAATTATATTATTTTATTTTATAACAATTAAATATCATTTTATTTTATATTTTTACATATATTATTTTATTAACTTTAATGTAATTTAAATAACATTTACATATTTTATATACCTTTAATATAAATTATTTTACATTTGATTATTATTTAAGTTCAAATATAACGCTATTTAAAACTGATATTATTCTTTTATTCTTTTTTTTGATTATCTATTCAAGTGAGCTGCAGCGCATCGAAAACTCGAGCAGCTCTCCGGTCATATCGCATCTGGCGGAGACGATACAGGGTGTGACCACAATACGTGCATACAATCAGCAGGCACGTTTCACTGAGATACTATTCAAGCGACTCGAGGCGAACACGATTGCATTTACCATATTGAATACGAGTAACCGCTGGCTGGGCATATCATTGGTGAGTCCTTTGCGTATCCACTGTCTGTCCCACTGCACCACTGTCCCACCGTCCCACACTGTCCACACGTCTGTTGCGGTCCATAGAGACTTGGTCAATATGCACATTTGATTTCTGTAAAATATCCTTGTGTGTGCATTTCAATTGAATTGGCATTTCAGTTTAGAGAAACAGTGAGAGAGAGAGAGACAGAGAGAGAGAGAGGGGGGGAGATGCGTGCCGATGCAAATACCAGATATTTCTCGCTGTTTGCCAGCTCAGGTGACCCTCAGTGTTTAGGTGCTCGATACTTAGTCCTGGGGCGGGGCCTTGTTGTGTCCATCCATCGAGGAGACTCGCATTGTCAGCAAAGGTTGCCCATCTGCATACCTTTGAGTCCTCAGTTTGCTCAGGCTATAGTTTACAGTTGTTCAAGTGTCTGTTATGGATCTTAAGTATCCATTGACTGTACTCAAATTGTTGCACATTGTGTTGACGCGTGCAATTGTGGCAACTGGAATTATGTATAATGTATGCCTGAGCCAAGGGGTAGGTAGAGCATTGCTTTATTGGTTGTATGCACAGTGCGGTCAGCTAATATTCACATAGATATACAACTGGATACATACTCGTATATGTATGTATATTGTCGATTGTATTGTCGTTATGGGAATTAACTATGCGTTGACTGACGACGCCTTACCTCTGGCCCCGAAGCAACCCGAAACTGCCCCCAAAAACATAACTTGCATAATTCAGGTGCAAACTGTCGAGTGTGCCATGATTAAACAATTCAATTTCTGGCTTTCGATTATTTGGACCATATGCAATGAGCTCTTGCGGCGCACTGACAGAGAATATTGTGAAGTTGGCATTAATCATTGATATGTTAGCAAGTCTTCTGTGTGTTTTCACACGCTTCAATTGAATATGCATGCAGATTGTATATATGTATGTATGTATATTTATATGTATAAATGAAATATGTATGTTTTCTCTGCCAACAAATGTCAGTGAAAACATTTTGACTTGCATATTTTCTTTTGCTAACATTTGGTATTTGACAAATACATTCTTATTAGACTCGAACATATTTGGGTTTTAGTTGTGCATCTCTCTCACTCTTATTGATTCTTCTCTCTCAGGTATTATGCATGTTGTAGTCAATCACTGTAAAAAGATTCCTCTTCACTGTTAACTTAACAGTATTAAACTAAGTAATCTATAGGTTACTATAATATTACTCAATCGTGGCGATCTGTAATCATTAACATCTATCGCTGTTAACCTGCTGTTAATATGCTCATATGCTCATATTCGCTCTCTCTCACAGCAAGAAATTTCTGCTCTTCGTTTCTCTTCGTTTTGATTTTCGCTTGAGCGCCCTGAGTTGAGCTGTTCGCGTGCAGGTAGCGTTACAATTGACGCTCGCACAATGAAACTTTGTGAGTGCGCAAATTACGCAAAAAGTCAATGCAAACGGTCTTCATATTCTCACACACACATGCACACACTCAGTTCACCTCACATGCATACCAACACATACACAAGAGATTTGATGCTTCATTTAACAACCAGAAACAAAGCAAAAGAAAGCGAGCCGATCGCGAACGAAGTCGTGAAAGAACCGTTGCAATCGGTTGCGCTCTGAGTTTTTGCTCAAAGTATGAGTGAAAGGAATTTATGTGTGGACATTGATATATTAATTTATTAAAATACTATAATAAAACAAAATTTAAATAATAAAATAAAAATTTAAAAAAATAGTTTTTTTTTATTATTTTATTATACGTTTGTTGAGCAAAACTTCTACACCATTTGAGGTAAATATGGATACAAATATTCTGAAATTTTCAGATTTTAGAATACTAAAGATTTGAAATTTGGCAAATAGACACATTTTAGTGCTATTAATATATTTTGAAAGTTTCATAAAGATCGTCCGTCTAGAAATGGAGTTATGAACGTTCAAATTATAATTATAATGAAATCCACATTGTTCTAAAATATTCAAATTTTGTATATGACAAAATATGTCATTTATCTTTATAATATTATATATAAATACTTAAATTTATATATTTTAGTATATACTTCTATACTATACAAGCGGAATATCCAATATTTCACTTCCTGAGCAAACTATTAAATTTGAAAGTCAAACACTTGTTGGCAGTATGCGTTACATTATTTTCCAATTGCTGTTCAAATCAATTCAAAATCAAACAAAAACTAACTGAACTATCAAAGTGGTTAGGTCTAAAACATCTATTACGCATTACGTACGCACAGTTCTGAATGCCAAATAAAGTCAAAGACTGGTTAAGGCCGCAAATGCAACAGCTTTGAAGTTACGTTCGAGGATTGCTCACATGCAGACACAAATACATATATAGAAGAAAGAGAGAGAGAAAGAGAGAGAGAGAGAGAGAGAGAGAGAGAGTGTGCGAGTGTGCGAGTGTGGGATCCAGATTCAATCGACCCAACTGCCGCCGTCTCTACCCGCTCTAAAGCTGGTAGCAAAAACTTTTCAATTGTGGTTTGGCAGCTTCCCCGTAAAACTTTCATTAAGATGAAAGAGAGTAAAAAGTTTGCCCAGTGCCAGGCGGGCCAACGAGCTGACGGATCCGTTTAGAAAGATAAAAAAAACAACAACTAAGAACATTGCAATCGAGCGTAACGCATTGTTTAATACTCGTTCAAAAATTGACAGCAAATTATTATGGCAAATTGAAACAAATTGCATAGGACTTAGTTAGTTAGTTTTTAATCTATCAAAAATGCTTGTAAAGTACAATTTTGGATAGAGAGAGAGGAGAGGGAGAGGGAGAGGGAGTGAGTGAGGGAGGCAAAGAATGAAAATATGGAATGAAATTTGTTTTCTGTAAATGGAATTTATATCGAAATAGATTAAAGAGTATTTGTACTTAATATGCGTAATAACACTATGTTATTTGAAATATCCATTTATGTTATGCTTTAAAATCGATATTCAATTCTCAATTTTAATCGATATAAGGCAAGAGTGTTATGTTATCGATTTCCGATTTTAATCGATATAAGACAAAAGTGTATCAAGTATCAAAAAAATGTTGACCTTGTATATGTATCGTATATTTCAAATTTAAGTCTCTTTCTCTTTCTTTTATATTTTGTTGATTTATAATATGCATCTTGTTTTGTAAACGATCTTAGCAGAAATTCGTATGGTAATACAATTCCTTTCTATGAAACATAAATTTCACTTTATCAATATGTCACGCACCTAATTATAAATTTTTAAGAATCTGTTCGAGAATCGGAATTACTCAGTGGTTGGTTTTACCATATAAATCAGACTAATTTTTTTACATTTTATAATGATCATGTGCATTATGTAGCTGAAAAGGATTTGGCACTTCAAGTGATTGATTTCAAAGTAAAGGAAATGTAAAAATATTTTATATTTTGAAATAAATTTTCTTTAGTTCGATATGGAGATATCAAAAAACTAATCACATTTGGAAAATGTCTTGCATCAGAATCAGGAATCAGGAATATGCAATGCTTTCTGCTATAGTTTTATATGGTTTTTGTATTATAAAAAAACATTCTCTTTGCTTTGCTCTCTGTATAATACATTCATTTACTCTACACAATTCAGAAGACATATTTATAGTGAATATTTAAAAAATCTTCTGTTCACAAAAAAAAAAAAAAAATTCCTAAATCTAATAAACTCTATTTTCCATTTCTATGGGCGAGTATCGAGCGAGCACAAACACGCACACGTGGGCTGATTAAAAAGTCATGTGGAAAAAATCTTTACCAAAATGCCAACACTAACAAGCATGCATCATGCTAGAAACTAGCTCTGATTCTCTCTCTCTCACTCTCTTGCTCTCTCTTGCTCTGACTCTGTCTCTTTTGCTTTTTGACTGTCTCTGTTTATTGCAGGATTACCTGGGTGGCTGCATTGTTTTTGTGGCCATCGTAACGGCACTGGCAACGGCAAGCGTCAGTTGCAGCCGCTATGTGAAGGAGGCCGAGGCAGAGCTGGCAGCAAGTGGCAGAACGTCGGAGATGGCAGGAACTTATGCCATCAATAAAGGCGCCAGCTCCAAGGAGTTGACGCCGACGCCCTCGCTGGTCGGCCTGGCCATAAACTACACGTTGTTGGTGCCGATTTACCTTAATTGGGTTGTAAAACTTTTGGCCGATATGGAGATGTATGCGGGCTCGGTCGAACGCATTGCGCACTATGCACAGCAGACGCAGCAGGAAGAGCAGCAGCAGCACGAACATCAGCAAGAGCAGGAGCAGGATACGGAAATAAGCAATGAAGTCGATAGGTCGCACTGCACGACTAACGTTGACAAAGTTTACCCAGGCGCAACGTCAGCTGGCGTTGATGTTGCCGGCGACTCAGCTCTAGCTGCTGATAAATTAAATGCAGGCAATGCAGCAGTAGCAGCAGCAGTAGCAGCAGCAGAAGGAGCAGCAGGAGGAGCAGGAGCTGCAGCCGGCAATGGCAATCACTTAAACTTCCACACGGCACCAGTTGTTGACAAGCGGCAGCTGGCGACGACAGCGGCAAGGACGTCAATGATTAAGGATAAGGCAATGACAGCACTTGGCGACAAGGTCGCGTTATCTAATGAGCCAACGAGGCGTATCAAAACTTGTGAGTACCGAACAGCATCTATCTATCTTGCTTCACACACATTCTGTCTCTCTCTCTCTCTCTGTCTGTGTGTGTGTGTGCATAGTTACACCTGCAACTAGTTGGTAGCTATGGCTATTATATGGCTCATTGACTAACAATTGATTTATGACAGTTGCTCGAGTTGCGCCAAACACTTACACTATCCGACAGAATTGAGTTTGCGTGATATTAATTGACTTTAAGTCAATTTTTGGTGCATTCGATTTATATGAAAATAATTATGGCAAAGACAGTTTAGGATCCAAAATTTAACTGAATATTTAATTCATAATGATTTAACCTCTATATGTATTCTATATATAATAATTATTGCAAAGGCTTTACGTGATCTATATATATTTTATATACACAAGATGTCATCAGCATTCTGTACTCTTCATGTTATCCATTAATATTAAATATTTTCTATATTTATTATTTACTTTAAAGATAAATTTAAGTTATAGATGCTATGGCATTCTTAAAAATCTTAATAATCATTTGCATTGGTTTAGCCTATGGAAATTTATTGTTTAACAAATGTAAACAATTTGTATAGTTGTAAGTTTTATTTATTAGGATTTGCCCATGTAAGAAGTTTCTTGTGGTACAGTGTAATTATAAATGATTAAATTTTTTTTTTTGAGATTTTCCTTAGTATGCTTTGCTTAAGAATGATTAGTTTTCCACAAATGTGTGAAGTTCAAAAATTCTTCATTTATGTAACAAGTTTTTTGTGCTGTAGTGTAATTCTATATAATTACATTTTATATACAATTTTTTTCTTCTTTTTTTTAATTTTCGTTGATTAAGGTTAGTTTTCCACAAGGCAACTCATGTGAAGTTTAATAATTGTTCATAGTTCTTCAATTCACTCTTAGGCATCTGCAATTAAAATGTAATTAATATATATATCCTTCGATCTGTCCACCTGGCTACATACCCATGTTGTACTGCTGCGGCACAACCATTTTACCATGCACCAGATTGCATTTGCTCAAATAGAAATCGAGGATTTGCTTGGGGCACAGCTGTTTGGCCACATCGGATGGCAGAAGTATGGTCGATTGATTCTCCAATTGTAGGAGATAATACCATTTATTCAATACTTGCTTCATGCCAATCACTTCCTTTATGTTAACGTTCGCCTGTGCAGCGGCAGAATAATCATTTGCAACGAGCACCATTTTGAGCAAAAATTAAATTCGACTTGATTAACTCTCGTAGCACTTCTCGAATGAATTAATTGTGTTGCTTTGACAGCTACGATTAAAATTTTTTACGTTGCACTTAGATTTGACAGCTTGCATGGAACTAGTTCAGGTGTTCCTAAATGAGCGCTCTTTAGTTATTTTTAGTGTTGGAAGGGAGTCGGTGATATTTTAACGGTCACGAGTTCATCGTGACTTGAACGATGTTTAATGAAACTACGATATCGATATCATGCTCACGCAGTGGCCTATAAGGCTAAATAAAAATATGTATAGGGCATTTATGATTCTATTATATATTATATTATAATTTAATTTATTACATTATATTATATTTTATTTATATTTTTTTAATTTATATATTATATATAACGTTTTTTATATACATTTATTTATATTTTACAATATATATTGTTATTAATTTTTAAATTATATGTTATGTTTATTCTTTTGAAAATCAAGGAAGAAGTTATATTGTACTTCGGGATAAATTGAATAATATATAATATATATATTTTTTTAATTTCAATTTATTACACTCTCTTTTATAACTACAGATTATATAATAATTATATATTTTGTATGTCAGATATAATATTTTATTTAATATGAGATAAGCACTTGCATGAGTATCAAGTATTGACAACTTTAATAAAATAAATAAACTTACATTATCGACAAAAATTTTAACCAAGATAGATGAATCCATATTTTGATTATTCGCATTTGTATTTATATTTTGATTAAAGATTTAAATTTTAATAATACAAAAAAGTCTAATTTATATCGGAATCTTAAATAAAACTATAAAAAAAAATATATATATATATTTTAAATTTTTGTATTTTTCAATGTTATTGAGAGAAGCAAAAACGGGAAGTAACAAAACTGTTAAAATATTAGTTATTTATTTAAAACTTTTGAAATATTTTATATTTTATTCTTTTTTGTTTGCTCTGAAATTTCATTAATTAAATTATTTATTTAATTATTTATTATATTTAATTTAATTAATTAATTTTTTATTTAATATGTAGATCGTATATTTATTACATTTAAATAATTATAAAAAATGTTAAATTAACTTTGCAAAATTTATTTCAGTTTATTTTTTATATTTTTCTGTTTGTCAGTTGAAAGTTTTATCAATTTTTTGTTGTTCAATAGTTTGTTTTATTTTTCTCAGTTCCGTATCGTTTTTGGGCTAAGCCGTTCGACCGCAGTTTAAATCTACTTAGGAGTGTTTGCTAAAGTTGACTTTAAAAAGCATTCGAGTGCGTGCCATGATCTGGAAGACCCTTTTCATGAAGTTTTTGTTTGCCCGTTGCCCGTTGGCGAGGCCCTCATCACTTTTTGCTTAGCTGGTTCAATTTTTTTGGCTTCCATTTTGAGTTTTCAAATATTCAACTGACAGTTGCGGGCGCAAAAAGTCGCTCAGTCTCTATATGTATATATAGTCGAGTGAAAAGGTCACAATTTTCACGCTTTGTCGATTCGGGGTTTTAAATTTAATATAAGCGTTTGTTTACATTTATTCAGTGCATCCGCTACGCTTTTTGTTTGTTTATGTGTTGTCTTTTATTTTTTTTGTATATTTGTTTCATATCTTTTTTCTTTTTCTGGGCAGACCAAAGCGTTCCGATTTCCTGGCCTCAGCGAGGCGACATCAGCTTCGAAAATGTTAGCCTACGTTATGAAGGACAAAGGCGGAATGTTATCAGCAACCTCAACTTAAAGATACCAGCAGGCCAACGGGTAAGTACAATCCACATTGTCAAAGCCAAACAATTCGTATACAATTTGTGATTGATCGACTAGCAGATACTCTGTAAATGAGTATAAGAGTCTCATACTTAAGAAAAAGTTTTAAAAGTATAATTATAAATAATTGAGTATTTTAGATATAATAGATGAAATGTTATATATGAAATGGTATATACCATATATATGATAACAAAAAATATAGAACGTCAGTATTTATATTTATTTTTTTAATATTTTATGTTTGGAACTTAGAGAAATTGGCAAACATATAAGGAAAGAAAAATTTGCCTTAATTTATGAAATAATATTAAATTAAATTAAATAAAATAGAATAATATAAATAAAAATTAACAAATCGATATTTTATCGATTTTAGCTAAAAGGAATTTATTTGTTAAAACTTCGGTATATTAAAATATGTATGAAATTTGATATTTTAGTGGAAAAGGCAAATATGTTAGAGAAGAACTATATTGATTGGTAAAAGTTCTCATATGTAGATATGAAAGTAAAACAATCGATATTTATCGATGCCATAATTTTTTTTTTTTTTTGTATTGAAGTTATCATGAAGATAGACGAAAGTTTTCTATAAATTACTTTAAATTCTGACCCAATATAATTTTGTTTTTATTGAAGTTATGATAAAATGATAAAAAAAAAAGAAAATGCATCTTTAGTGATTATTGAATAATGAATTTCACTTGAATTCTTTCCAATTAAAAAACTTATATTGTATCGTTTGCATCGATATCAATTGCCTGTCAAGCAATAATATACCCTCTTTAAAAACAGCACTAGGCATAGAAGAAAAATACAAGCCAATATATATATATATATATATATTTGCAGTAAATGGAATCGCATGAAAGATGCAAGAAGCCAATCTCTTGCAGCTCAACAAACTGTAACTGCAGCTCAAACAGCGCCCATTGAGAACTGAGTGTGCACTTTGGCCGCAAACTAACCAAAGCCACACAAATCCATTCAGCATTTGGCATTCGGCATTCGGCATTCTGGATTCTCGTCTGAAATGGTCAGACATTGCAAAAAGTCAATAACTGATTGAAAAGTCAGCAACTACTTGCATCTATCGTTAGATAGATACATCCATTATCATTATGGAAGAGTACGCTGAATGTGCTAGAGTAAATCATCTGCGAGTGAGGTTTGGGGGAGGCAGTTAAAGTCGATGATAGTCAAAGTGCGTTGAGGCAAATAAGAGAAAAGTACTTGAACGGAAATAAGAGGAATTATTATTTAAGGGAGTTAGGAGACTTTTTTTTGCAACCCATAAAATTTTTATTTTTTTACGTTTGTAATTATAAGCACATGAGAGTTATACATTTGTTATGGAATGCAATAATATTCTTTATTTTATTCAATTTGCAAATATTTTCTTATGAATTTATTTAGTATTCAATTTTTATTTATTTTCCATATATTTTAGTTGGCAAATATCTCAAGTTAGTTTGAAAAAAAAAAAATACATAAATAAAATTAATTTTATATTTTTTTAAGAAAAACATATATGTATTTTTTTAATATTCACTTCCAACCGCTATAAATTTCCCGTTATTCTATACTTTTTCAAAAGTCATCCAAATATTTACAAATGTTTTTTTTTTTTAGCACACAGAAAGTATAAATAAAATGTGCCAAACTTTCAATACATCTAACATATGTTCTGACACAATAAGCGAAAGTAAATACAATTTTTTCACTTTTATTTTTAGTTTGAATAAAAAATATGCTATTCAATAGTATGTTCTACATTTTGTGGTCAGAAAAAAAAATATAGTAAAATAAAAATATTAAAAAAAAAGCAATATAAAATATCAATATTGAATATATGCCAAAAACTAATAAAAATGTTTTCTAAAGAACTTTAAATACTCTACAATGAATATTGATGTTTTTTTTTTGTTTTGAAATGTGAAAATCTATTTAAATGCCTCTATAAATAAATATACATAAATATTATTGTATTTAAAACTTTACATATCAATTATTATTTAACAAATTATTTTGACATTTAATAATTGATGTTTCTTAAAATTCGTTCACAAATATGATTTCAATTGATTTAAATATTTATTCGGTCAAATTTTGTGGCACAATAAAATTCAATTTCTGCATATGTTTGCAAATAAGTATTTTTTGTGATATATATGTGTGTTTTAACAGCACATTTAAATGTTTTTGCTGTCACGTTTCGTTTTCGCTTTGTCTGAAAAATATAATACACATAGAATATAATTCAATAAAGTGATACAAAAAATCCGAAACAGGATTTCATATCAATTTTGTTGTGGTTAAGCATAAATTGAGTTTTTTTTTTTTTTTTATAAGGATAAAGTGAGTAAAATAAGTAGAATTTATAAATAATTTAATGTTATTGATTTATTTAGTTTTATTATTATTTATTTATTATTATTTTATAGAATATTTATTATTTTTTTTATAGAATATTATTATTTTATAGAATATTATTTTATAGAATTGCACAATACAATTTCCTGCGCAGATTTATTTATATATTTATTTTTTTGTATATAGTATATTTATTTGTAAAAATCGGCAAATCTTAGTAAAAATAAATAATTCTAATATATTTTGATAAATATTAATTTAAATAAATAATTATGATACATTTGATAAATTGTTATTAAAATAAATAATTTTGCTAAATTAATTTGTTGTTTCTCAAATAGCGATTTAAGAAGTTTAATTTATTATTTGTTTGCAAAGAAAAGTTTCTAAACCATGAAAATATAATTTTTACATTAAAAAAATTAAAAATAAATATATATAATATATTTTTATACTCAACATTCAAATTTAAATAAAAAAATTTAATTAAAATAAATCAAAACATAATTAAATAAAATAAAAATAAATCAAGTAAAAAACGTCAACAAATAAGAATATAAAAGCCGAATAATTGTGATTTCGTATCCATTGTAAATTATAATGAGTCATATTTTATCTGCAAGTATAGTTTTTTATTTATAATTTTTAAGTATTTCATTAAAATTGCTTTCCAAGTGTTTCTGAAATGTTATTTCATTAAGTAAAATATTCAACATGAAATTCTATTCAGTTATATATATTTATATATACTTGTTAGATATATTTATTTATACTTTGTTTCAAAAAAAGATCTAAAAACTTCAAAATTGGATAAAAAAAAAAAAAATAATAATATATATATAATAATAATAATATATATATATATATATATATATATATATATATATATATATATTATTATTATATATATATATATATATATTTTTTTTTTGTTATCCAATTTTGAAGTTTTTACATCTTTTATTGAAACAAAGTATAGAGTTAGATATTTATATTTAATTGAAGAAAGTCGAAAGAGAAGTATAATAGAAATAGATGTGAAGCAGTTTAGCTGAAACAAATTCAAAACTGTTATTTAGTTAGTTTGACAACTTTTATTTATATGCGAGATACCGAATTGAGCCAAGTTGTGGTTAGAGAAATACATTCGACTCGTCTTTGACTTACCCAATCAGTATATATATATATATATACATACATTATATTATATATATGTATATATGTATATATGTATTTACAATCTCTGTTTGATTACTCACTTGCAGATTGGCATCTGTGGCCGTACGGGCAGTGGAAAATCCTCGCTAGCGCTGTCCTTGTTTGGCGTTCTGGAGACGACAAATGGCCACATTCGCATCGATAATGTGGACATTCAGCAAATCCGTCCAGACGAGCTGCGAACGAGATTGTCGATAATACCGCAGGATGTGCATTTGTTTAATGCAACAATACGTGAAAATCTCGATCCGCGTTGCTATTATTCGGATTTGCAATTGTGGAATTGTCTCGAATTGGCGCAGCTCAAGGAGTTTGTCAACGTGCAGCTGCCACAGGGCTTGGGTAAGTGCACTTTTCACAATTCTCTCCATTTGTTATAGATGTTGTTGTTTCAATTGTTGTACAAACAACAGCCAACAACAGCGACTGTCAGTTCTATGCGTGCTCCAGAGTTGGCCTTATGAAAAAATCATATTTATTTTTGGCAGCAAACATGACGTTTGGCTTGGCCGCCTCGCCAGCATTTCAACTCAAACTATCAAAAATTCGTTTCAACCCTCGATATTCTCTGGCAGTCTCTGGCAGCTAACTTGTCTGTTTGATGTTTGCAAAAAAAAAAAAAATAAAATAAAATAAAAAACGTTTTAAATCTTTCATGCATGTTTGACTTTTTGTGTTGATTGGCTCACATGTGGCATACGTCTGTGGCTGCTGCGAATGCATCTATCTATCTAGTTTATTAAGTATATTTGCGTAAGCTCCACTTGATTAGCGTAGAATGGTATCTGCATACATATGTAAGTGAATTCTAGAAATAAAATTTAGATGTAAAAGTCGGTTAGATTACGTCGCTGACTATTGCTAATGGCAGCTAATCAATGAGTCTATATATGTCTGTTTTTTGCTAGAGTTCTAATTCTTGAATGAAGTTATATGTAGGATTTTATGGGTATAATACGCTACTCAAATGTAGCTCATATTTCAATAGATTATTTCTTATTACATTCCACATTCAATGTTCAATACAAGCTGAGTTACTATATAAAACTTTTGGTAATTATGATAGAAAATACAGGTTTTTAATTATAAAGTGTAAATTTTGTATTGTTTTACATGGAATCCCCGAAATTTCATCGATTTTCAGTGACAACTTATTTTAGTTCATTTCCAAGTATTTCCATATTTTGAGAAAAACTGGGAGTGGCATTACTTAATATATTAGTAAATAATTTTGCGTTACCTTTGATTTAAAATTTATTTTGTGCAAAAATATTATATACTTTTGAAGTTATGAAGCAAATTGTAAAGGCATATTAGCTGAACGGTGTTAAGTGACACTTATATATTATAGAGTAGTAGGGTTATACATGGAATAGCATATCGGGTAAATGGCCTCATGTAAAATTTGAATTTTGCCCCATTTGTGACATTGCAAATTTCAAATTTTCAGAAGCTCTCTACATTTGCATTTGCATCTTCATGCTTACACGCTTTATGTGTATGTACATATGTATATAAAGTCGCTTAACAAAAGTCCATAGCTCGTAAATAACTGTTGATCGTTTCTCAATGTCCGCCAATAAGCATCTTTCGCTTACACTTTGAGTAAAAACTCAAAGAGCAACCAATTGCAACGGTTCTTTGCGATCGTCTCCCAATCGTTTGCATGAGGTGAATTAAGTGTGCGCATGTGTGTGTGTGTGAATGTGAGGACCCTTTTTGAGTTATTTGCGCACTTACTGAGTCTCATTGTGCGCGTCGCCGATCGTATCGCTACCTGCACGAATGTTAAATGAACGTCACACGAATAGCTCAACTCAACACGCTCAAAAGAACACAAAATAAACGAAAAGAACCGAAGTCTCTTGCTCAGAGTGAGAGCGAGTGAGTATGTGTTTTTGTTGGATCTCGCGAACAGCGCGTAGATAATAAAACGGTTAACTGTTATTTGCGGGCTATTTAGTAGACATGCCTTTGTATACACTCATCCATCATTTGACTCAATTGCTGCCTAGACTATTGTAGTGTGAAATAGAATTTTGCATTTGAGTATTTTTAAGTACTTTGAATAGATAGTCGATTATATTCATGTTGCATCAGCATCATATATTGAGTTCGTTTTGTTGCAATACTTGGCTCAAATGCAGCAAAATTATAATAAATATAATAATATATGTATATTAATAAGAAAATAATACAATATATTTAAAAAATATAAAAATAGAGATTTTAAAGTTGAATTTAGTCTATGTTTAAGAATGTGTATATGTTTTGTTTTAAAGTTAATCATTGACAATCATTATCCAAATTCGTAAAACAAAATCTTTGTCCTTGTCATACGCAGTCATATACACCTTACACCTTACACCTTACACCCTATATCTTCATACACTCATACACACACACAGCTACGCCAACCTCTTCACACACACACACACACATACATTGCCATACATTTACATCCATGCCGAAGAGTCGTTCTTGCAGCTTCGCTTAATACGCCTCATTAAGGCTTAAGGGCGTGCTTAGCCAGTCGGCCATAACGTCACGCTTATTAAATACAACTTTAATTACGCACTAAAATCCGATTTTTTTATACTCTATATATAAATGTATATATATATATATCTACACTACTTTACCTGTCGCTGATACCTGCTCTCACTCTCTCTTTCTGTTTTTCTCTCTCTCTCTCTCTCTCTCTCTCTCAGACACGGAAATCTCTGATGGCGGCATCAGCCTTAGTGCCGGCCATCGGCAATTGCTCTGCCTGGCACGTGCCATACTGCGTGGCTCCGCCTGCCTGGTGCTGGATGAAGCAACAAGTACATTGGACAGCAGCACGGAGCGGGCGCTGCTCAAGGCGGCAGACAAGGCTTTCCAGGGTCGAACAATTATAACCATTGCCGTAAGTCCTTGTTTTAGCTTCTTCTTCATCATCTTCTTATTTTTTCATTGCACTCTCTTGTTTTATTCACAGCATCGCCTGAGCACCATTCTGGATTATGAACGCATTATAGTGCTGCAAGAGGGTCAAATTGTCGAGGACGGCAATCCGAGGCACTTGCAACAGCAGCCCAACTCCATTTTTTATGGCCTGTTGCAGAAGGGCGAGCAGCTGAATGTGACGTCTAACATATAGAGCTAAGCATAGCATTAAGCATCGATCTCCACAAAGATGGATTTCTGTTACATTTGTATTGGGTCTGATATTGAATGCCATTAGCAGTGTTGTCAATTTTAGCTTTTTTATAGTCAAATTTGACTCTCTTTTTTTTTTTTGTGGTTGGAATTCACGCATTTCAGCTGGGAATTGAAAAAAAAAAAGCTTTTTAAATCTATTTTTTATAATTTTTTTAATTAATTCATTTTTTTATTTTTTTTTATTTTTATTTTGCTGGGAATTAAAAAAAAAAAGAAGCTTTTTAAGCCTATTTATTATAATTTTTTTTAATTAATTCATTTTTTTTTAATTTTTATTTTTCATCAGATTTGAGTGCTAAAAATTATCCAACAGAATTCCGAAAATATCCTTAACAACTAAAATAATTTATTCTGATTAGCTTTTTGAGTCTTTTTTTTTTAAATTTCTTTATAGCTAGTTTTAGCTTTTTGTGCTTTGCAAAATATGGCAACACTGGCGTTTATTGTGCTTAATTTAGTACTTATTTAATTTTAAAAGCAAAGATCAAATGAATATTGTTTTTGTGTGTCAAATGTGATTCAGCAGCTATATAACTATATATCTATATATCAATATATATTTATATTTATATGTATATTTATTTACTTTTATATATATTCTCTATATATTCACTATGTCTACAAGTATTTTGCAGTATTTCTTTATGTTTTTTTTCTTATTAAAAACGAGCTGTTGTCAAATGCAAACATTAAATTTCAAACCGCCAACTGGCAACAGTGCGTATGCGCTACGTGACCACGTGACAGTAAGTATACGCAGCATAGTACAAGCTATATATATATATATATATATATATTGCTGTCAGACATATGATGTATGCACGGATATTTGATTTTTTGCAACGGGTAAATACATGTGCATATATATATATATATATATATATATATATATATATATATATATATATATAGTATAGTAGTTCTCTTATATTAAGTAAGAATGTGTGTCGCCCCCTCTCGCTTTGCTTTATTTGTTGCAAGTGACGTGTGTTTGTATTCAAGTGTGTGTGTGTGTGTGTGTTTGAGTGTGCCTGCATGTATGTGTGTGTGTGTTTGTGTCTGTTTGTGTGCTACCCGCAGAGAGCCCACCAATTGCACGAAATAGGAACGTGACTCAAGTCATCTAAATGGGAATTTAGAGAGCTTGCGTCAACTTAAAGACCTCTATTTGAAAATGCTTTGAGGAAAACTTAGATAAATAAATGCAGGTGAGTATTTATTTTATAAAATAAAGGTGAAATATATTTGTAAAAAAAAAACTATAATTTAAAAAAAATAATTTAAAAAATGATTTACATTTATTTTAAATTTAAAAAAATGTTAGATTTACATATTTCTTATTATTGAATGTTGATTATTATTATAATAATAATTATTTTTATTATTTATTTATTCTATTTCTTTGAGTTTGAGTTTCAACTCAATACGAAATTTTTATTATTTGTAATTTTAAGAAACATTTTGTATATATTAGTTTTATTTATTCTAAAAGGAGGAATTATCTAAAAAATAATTTTGTTTCTTTGCTTGAATGTATACATAAGTAGAATTAAATGCATGTTTTATTTTTTTTGTTTGTTTTAATTTTTGAAGTCTATCGATGCATTTAGTATTCTGATGTACGTCGTTGAGAATATCTTCGGATGCAGTGAAAATCAAATATAATGCCAGTTGGTAAAAAGCTTCGATTTAATAAAGCGAAGACTTCGACTGAGTTTTTGATTAGAAAATATTCTTTTATTAGTTTGAGTTACAAATAAATTAAAAATTGCAGTTTAAAAATGTGAAATATGATCCGATATTAAAACATTTAAGGATACCAGCTTAAATATATTTTATTTTTTATCATGTGAATTTATATATATATATTCCAAGCCTGATTATATTTTCAGAAATGATGAATTTGGAGGAAAAAAGAAAATATTTTTTCCAAAAAGTAACAAGGTTTTAGGTTTCTTTTCTTTTTTGATCTCTATTGTGGACTCTTGACTGTATTTATTTATTTATTTATAGATATTTATTTATTTTTTATTTATTGAAATATATTTATTTATTTATTTATTGATTAATTTATTTATTTCTTTAGTTATTTACTTTTTTTTATTTAGGGCTTTATTTATTAATTAATTATTTAATTAATTTATTTGTTTAGTTTGTATTATTGAGTTTTATTTATTAATTAATTCATTATTTCATTTATTTATTTAATTATTTTTTGTATATGTATATATATTTTTTATCTTATTATTTATTTACTTATTTATTTATTTATATTTTGACAAGTAGTATTTAATGTATTTTTTTAATTTATAAGGAAATTATTAAATCTAATTTTTTGCAAATATAATCCGTACTCTTAAACCACGCACTTTCTTTCGTATCTTGGCAGTTAACCAAGTGGATTCGTCTAAGAAATAACTCAAACAAATTTATAAACTATGATTCACAATTTGTCAAAATCTTGTTTTAATGCTCATTCGAGATTTAGATCCACCTTACAACAGTTGCAAGTGGAGTAAATCAATTGATTTACTAACAATGGCAATGCAATGGACACGTTTCAAATTTCAATTGGCAATTGGTAATTGGCCTTTGCCACACTTGCAGCTGTTGCAGCCATTGCAGCAGTTGCAGCACTCGAAAAATATGCAACAGAAACATGGCCACAAAACATGTTGTTTGGGGGTATCTAAATCAGTCCAATTAAAAACGGCAATGCAATTGGAATCGGAAACGCAAAACGGAATCAGAATCAGAAACCAAATCAGAATCGCATCGGCCCAGCACTCAATAATTGCATGAATATGCAACGAAATGTGGCAGCAACATTTATGAATTTATGTGCAACGCGCCTTACCTCAATGCTTCGCTCTGGGGTCGTCGATAGGCCAGAGTTGCTCGACAAAAGCAATATTATTGTGAAGTAAATTGATTGTTAAATGGGCACATTTTTTGGGGGCTTGTCGAGAATGTGGGCGGGGGGTCAAGGAATTTTTGTGATTTCGTGCGCTCACTTTGTATGCATATTTGAAGTAGTTTGGCTTGAGGCCATTTAGCCTGCCGGCCAATTAAACTTAATTGGCAATGAGCAGCGGCTACCAAATGGTTAACGATTTTCTTCTTTTCATCTCTCCTCCGCCGCCATCCAATAACAAATTTTTCTGTGAGGGATTTTTTTTTGTGTAATGTTTGCGAAGGGGACGATGTTCGGGGGAAATTGGTTCGACTCTCTGGCAAAGTGGGTTAATTGATATGCAAAAGTGGCAAAGAGAGCAATTCGCGATATGCAATGCACTTTTCACATACCGTGTGGGGGGCATGGAGGTAGCGGAAAAGCGTTTCCCATTTCAATTTCCCTTTTGATTTTAAACACATTTCAATAATTGGAGCTGAAAGCCTATTCTTTATGCCAATATGGCAAAGTAATAAGCAAGTGTGCAGTATGTACACGACTATGCAATACCCTATGAATATAAAATAGTAGTGAAAGTGTAGTTCGTATATATAAAATTTAATACTTAGTATATAAATTTGGTTTAAATAAATGCTTTCTTATTAGATTTAAATATTGCAGCTTTAAAATGTTTTATTTGCTTTATGCACATATTTATATATTCAACTTATTAAGAAAGTATAACCTTTACTCTGGCAGAAATGAGCATACAAATTTGAATATGGTGAATAACAAAACAACTCAAACTAAACCAAAGAGATGGCAAATTAGAGCTCATTTAAGATTTTCTTTCCTTTTCTGTCACATAGTCGAGCGAGAGAGACAGAGACTATGCAAATGTACGATTGGGTAATATTGAGAATTTTGACAGTGATGAAAGTGCATTGGTGAATAAGTGGTATGAGTGGTTGCATTAGTATAAGTATATACTCGTATATATGTACATATATAAGTTGACATCTGCAGTTTCAGTTCTTCTAAACATTATAGCTTGAGTAATTCTGATTTGTATATGTGCAAGTTCTTTTTATTTATGAGCATAAAAAAAATACTCAAACTTAACGAAAGAGAACAACGATTTTGCACATATAAGATTTGCTTTGCGCTTTCCTACTGCAGAGCGAATGGGACATACATACATATGCTCTGATGAATGAGTGGCATGTGTTGTTGTCGTGGTGTAATTACACGTGTAACTTCACCACAATAGTGATCAAATGGCAGGCTACACTTAGCAGAAACCATTAAGCAACAGTTGTTCTTGAATATCATTGAAGAGTGGTTATGCGTTGTGTGTGTTCGTGGCAATGAAATTGTTGCGTTGTATATGAGAATATATCAATTTTATAAAATTAACAGCATACTTTACAATTAGCATAGTAAATTGAAACTTAATAAATAAATCAAATGAATATTCATTTCATTCAAATGCAAATGAAATTTAGTATTATATTATAATTATAAGAGATTTAACACGTTATATTAGATTGTTAAGTGCTGGGCAATAAATTATGCACCAGAGACACTTTTTGACGCAGCGCGTTCGCATTAAGGGCGTGTTAACTGCTTTTGACTAATTGCCGAAGCGTCGCAAATCGCTGCCAAAACTTTAAGCCAGTTCCCCGGGTTGCTGCTGACTAAGGCCCTACAGTCATCCGCCATTGCGGCTAATCCACATAATTGTCAGGGGCTGGCTTGCTGGCTCCCTGACTGGCTGCCTCCCTGACTGGCTGCTTGGCTGCCTGTCTTCCTCTTTCTCAACTCTCTAGCTCCCGTTGGTCGCGGAACTCTCTCGTCATCACCAGCGTCTCTAGCACTGTTAATCACTCATGCCGCGCTGTCAGTCTGCTTGCTGTTCTTCAATCGCTCATATATATACACACACACATAGATACATATATGTAGGTAATTATATGCACAGCTAGGGTCATGTGAATAGCTACAAATTTCTCTGTAACACTTTTCTCGCCATTTACATTAAAGAGATTCTTTTGTTTTGCTCTCCATTGTTTACTTTGCGTTAACTTCGTGTGTACCGTTATCTATTTGAGCGCTGCGCTATTTGATTTGCCATAACTGTATTGCATGTTGTTCGTCAACACATGTTTTACTCTCACTCACACTCTCACTCAGTTTCTCATTCTGTCGCTCTCTAACTAACCTATGTATACATTGGTTAATTCATTGTATTCGACTCGGCTGCGTCGCGTCGAGACTTGTTTTTTTTTTCTTAGTTAAGTTCTTTGATTTGTTGATTTATTTGTTGCTGTTGCTTTGTTCTTCTTGCTATTCTTGTTGGCGTGCGTGCCTGTGTGTGTGTCTGTGCGTGTGTGTGTGTGCACGTCTAACTGCTTATGCTGACGCACTCATCAAGCATTTGCTTATTTCCTTCTCTTTTGTTCAGGCTCTTCATCTTTTTGCTTGCTAAGGGATTTAGCTCAGTGTTTTTCGTGACTTTTTGTATGCTCTAACTTTATTGATGGCTCACTGCAAATGATTGATTAAGCTCGATTGAGTGAAGTTGAGGCTTAGAGATTTAATTTAATTTTTAATGAAATTATTTTTCGCGTATATATTCCTTTCTTTTAAATAATATCTTAAAAATTTGTAGTGTTTGAAAAAATTTTTATGTAGTATAAAAATAAAATAATAATAAAAAAAAAAACATAAATAATAATTAATAATATTCAAGCATTTTAGTATATTTATTATCCTTATATTTACTATTTTAGAAGAGAATGTGAAAATGTTTAATATACTCTTTTTCTATCCGTCTTTATCCTTAGCATTTTACTAAGCCTCGCAAATTCTTAGTTGAACTTATTTAGTTTTGTGGGCACAGAAAAAGTGTTGGAAAAACTTCAAAAGCATTTTGTGTGCTAAGCTAAATTAAGCTGAAGGCAACTTTGATTCGGCGTAGACCTTGACTTTATTGTTTATGCTGGTTCGTGCCTTGAAATATGCTACGAATTTGTTTTTGCCTAATTCCCTTTACTCCGTTCAACGTTTTTTTTCTCGTTCTCTCTATTGTTGTTGATGAAATTAATTGTTTGCCTGTTCGTGTAGGTGTATATGGGCGGGTATACATATATATGTGTGTGTGTATGTGTGAGTGTGTGTTTGTGAGGTATGAGTAAAGTGCTAGAAAAGCACTTAAGCAAAAAGTAAAAGTTGCAAGTTAATTATTTCATTAATTAGGCACGTTGTGTCGCTCTCTCTGTCTCTCTATCTCCCTCTCTCCCTCTCTCCCTCTCTCTCTCTCTCTTTGTGCTTGTATCCTTTCTGTTTGTGTTGATTGATACGCTGCACATAATGCAAAAGTGTTGAGCACTTCGTTGTTTTTGCCAAAGCTTTTATTTTTTTTTTGTTTGCGTAGCATTTTGATATGAAATCGAATTGCTGTTGTCCGCACTTTGTGTTCGCCATTTTGATGACCCAGTGCTGCACAGTGTATTCTTTATCCAGCTCTGGCAGTGTGGTAAAACGCGCTCAAGTGCACAACGTGCTTTATGACGTCTTTATGTGATTTGCTTTTTATATCGCATCGTCTTGTCTCGTCTCGTCTTGTTTCTATTGCGGTTTGTTTTTATTAAATTTTCCACACACACACACATAGACACACACACACACACATACGCTTACACACTCACATACAATTGAATTTAATATGCTTGAGCGCTTGCTTTCGTCGCTTTCACAGTATCTGTCGCTTTAATAAAAGAAATCTGTCAAATTCAAACGCTCGTAAATGTCTTTCACAGCCTTTCGCCCGAGCTGCAGCCCCAACCACCCCGCCACGGCCTCCCCCCACGCTTTTTTTTTCGCTCAAGAGGTCTATACTGTTTTGTAATTCGCTTTCACATTGACTTCATGTTAGCTAATCATATTGTATGTCCCAACAGAGAAATTTTACAATTGAATGCTTTCTACTATAGTTTTTTCTTTGTTTACATCATCGTCTTCTTCTTCTACTCCTTCTTTTTGCTAACGTTACCTCGTCCTGATTCTGTTTTTATGTCTTTCGCTTTATGAGTTTTTTGCTAGAAGCATTTATTTATTTATTTTTTTTTTAGTTAGAAATATATGTATTTGTTAAGTCAAGTGAGAGGGTTTTATTATTATTTTTTAAAGTAAATTTAATTTTGTATTGTTATAAAATTAATGATAAGTGAAATGTGAATTTCCCTTATTGTTGTTATTTATTTAGTAGTTATTTACTTATAGTGAAAAAAATATAAAAAAGAACTTAAAAAGTTTTTAAATATACATAAATCAAAACAAAAATTTGTAAAAAATATCTATAAATAATATTGAAGACTTTAATATATAAAATATAAAAAAAAAAAACATTTTTATTAATATTGCTAATATTTTAGTCTAATATAATAAAATATCCATAAGTAATATAAAAAAGCTTCTAACTATAAAATGAATAAATTTAAATTTAAAAAATTTAATTTAATAAAATATTAAAAAAACAATAAATGTATCAATAAAAAAATCATAAATTGATATATCACTTTGTATTATAATAAAAAAAGTAACTTTAAAAAGTTTTTAAATATAAATTAACATATAAAGAATATTTTTAAATAAAATATCCATAAATAACATAAACACTTTTTAAACAAATAAAATAAATGTAAATATAAGACTGTATATATTATAAATATAAATATTTATTTTTTTTTAATATTGCTAAAATCTTTAACTTCACATTTTTAGTATTCTTCTTTAATAAAAATATGTGAAATAAAAGATTTCTGTTTACAAGTATAAATTATTAAATTAGGAACTCAACTACTACGAAATTTCGCATGTTGAAATGAAATTAGTCAGTCCAAAATGACAAATTAATTAATGTCAAGTGTAATATATAAATGAATAATAATATCTTACATATATATGTTTATATATTGTATATACCAATCCACATATATTTATATGTTTGTAATAACAACGACTCTTAGAAATCCATTCAATATCAACTTAAGCATATTGACCTAATAATTTGGTTCGCTTCATTCGTAGACGTCATCATCATTGATTAGTTGTGTGTGTGTGTGACTGTGTGTGTGTGTCTATTCGAAATCCAAGATGAAAGCAAATGAAGGAGCACAATATCTTCATTATCATTGTGCACGCATGGTAATCAGACGATGTTCTTATATCCATAAGTAGACCAGTTGAAGCGGCAAATTCATATACGAATTCACATGCGAATGTCAACGCAGCGAATTTGTAATATCTAAGCGGAAGCGAGAGCGAGTATGATGAAATTGTCACTAAATATGTAACGTATGCAAATAGAGTTGATTGAGCCTATATAATATATTATGTATTTAATTCATTTATTATATATATGCATTTATATCAATTAAGAAATCAATATGAAATGCATAAAGTCACCGTTGCTTGAGCTTATATAAATAATTTATTATGTACTATATATAATTCAGATATAGTATATATATATATATTATTGTATACATAGATTTTTTTACGTTTTGTATATACAGCTAGATCTATATCCTACAATATCAATTAAGAAATCAATATGAAATGCATAAAGTCAAAGCTGTCTATTCTACAATATCAATTAAAAAAGAATATTTTCACATTTTTTTTCTCTATCTGATCTTAATCATATTATCATATATATCAAAATTAATTTACTAGTTCCTGAAGAACTAAAACATTTATGATTTACTAAATAAAAAAAAAATGGAATGGAGGAACTTATTCCTATGTATATATCACAATGTATAAGCTATCTTCTTCTATCAATAACTCTCTTTCGACTATTAAATAGAGATAATTTGCTTATTTCCTAGGGTACATAATAACAATTATACTTAGCTGCCTTACATAGTTTTCTTCTTTGTGTTTGTAATCGTATTTGTATTTGTATTTGTGTCTTCTCCATAAAAAAAATGCAATAAATAAAAGAGACAAGTCGACAAATTTGATTGGTCGACTGATTTTCACTTGGGCATTTATTGATACACCAATAAATATATTGATTTAATTTCTAGCCTCAATTGTGGTATACCTTTAGGGGCCGTAATGCGATCAGCTCGCTGGCATGGGCGTTTGGCATTTAACATGGAGTTAAAGGCGAGCGACCGCAGTCACAGTGCAGTCGAAAAGTATGCAAACAGTTTGCCCACAAATGAGCTCCATTTTATTACGAGTCAAAGCCAAAAAACCAAAAAACGTAGCAAGATGAAAAACAACAAAAAGAAGAATTGTATCAAAGAGTAATCCACAAAACCGGCCTGGCATATGCGGCATTCACAATGTGAAGAGGCTACACACACACACGCACACACACACACATACATATACTCACATACACACTCACACTTGCTTAGCAAACAAAACTGTAGAGTGACCCAGTGAACGAGTAAGTAACCAACCGGCATATCCCACATGTGGAACGCATTCACAGCGCTGTATCTGCACAATGTGAGAGAGCGAGAGAACATTTCGTACAGCATCCACACAGTGCCGAAGCTTACAGCTGACTGCTGGAAACGAAGCTGCAATCGGCTAGACATTGGCAATCTTCGGCTGCATAACAGCCCTGTCTATTGTCGGCTCTTAATACTGTTGCGCCTGGCTCAACATAACGGCAACAGCAGCACAAGCAGCACCAGCCGCAGCACAGCATCAGTTGTGCTGTCCTTTCAGTTGTCTCGTGTCTGCCAACGCGTTCGGTTAACGAAAGTTACGTGCGATTACCAATTGTCGCGCTGCTCTGCGCCAAAGCGCGCAATTTTGACGTGATTTTTCACGAGATTTTCATTTCCAATTAACAGTGTGTGTCGAGTGTGCTGTGTGTGTGATTTTGTGTGTGTTTGCTAGGCTATCTATGCAGCCTACAAAATAATAATAATAATAATAATAAAAAAAAAAAAAAAAATAGAAAAGAATTACATATGCAAATAGTGTGGCTTTAAATTGTAACCGTTTTTGTTTTGCATATCGCGCGCTGCTTTATAGCACTGACTGTGACCTAACCCCGGGCTAAGACTCACACGCATCGCACATACGCCCCATCGTACGTACGTGCTGTAGGTAGGTGTGATTCCATTTTTTCTTTTTTTGTTTTTTTTTTCTTTTTGATTTTGCGGTCGCTTTGGGAATCTCTTTCAATGAAGTTGCGCCTCGTTTGCCTAAATGGAGCAGCACAGATTTGTGATTTGTGATAAGTCAACCAATCATAGAGGCTGAAAAGAATTTGACACTCGGCTCAAGATAAATTCAATTCAATTTTAGTTTTCAATTAAAAATTCAGCTTTAAATATATTCAGAGAAAACTTATTAAGAAATAGGATTGTCAGTTTACACGCATTTCTAAACATTTATTTGCTCAATAATTCGATTTGACTTTTTCCATCAATTTTTATTGGATTTCCCAACTCAATTAAATTTGAGGACAATTGCTTTGATGTTATTTTTATGTTAAATGGAGTGAGAAAATTCTTTGAACTAAATTCAAAATATTTTATGTTCGTCTTGGTCTCTCCCAGCATAATAGGAATATTCCATGACACTTATAATTCCTGCTAAATAATGCATAAATTTATCATTGAAGCTGGCCATAATTACACAATTCTCGCTTATCATTTGTCATCATGATTTAGCACCTTTGTCTTTGGCCTATTCAATAAGTGACCCTTCATTAGTTGCTGTCCACGGGACACATTTCCGTGTCTTAAGCCAGCCAAGTATTTATTGTTGTCGTCTTCTCTATGACTTTTATAAGTAATCGCACTCGTATAATATTTATTTAAGAGCTTGACTTATATATATTTTTTTATATATATTATACACAATGGAAGGGAAGAAGTGATAAATTGATATAAAATCCATGGTATTGTGCTTGGTGAAAAGTGTCGTGGAAATATAATATGAGATAAACAGAAAAAATATTGACATATTCAGTAGACAGCAAAAATGAGAAGATGCTTTCATCAAGGTATTTATGAAACTATAATGGAATTTATATGTAACAAATATATACATATAAATTATATTATATATTTCATAAATTCCTTCAAGAAATGAACTTCTACGTTTTATTTGCATTTCCTTCAATTAATTCAAGTTAAATTTACAAATTTTTCTTAAGGTTTAAAATGTTTCCGTATAATTAATTTGAGTCATGTGAAATAAATAATATTAATCTCAATATTCATATTTAATTTAAATGTTTAAGGATTACTCGATTAAATAAAATATATATATTAATAATAGGTTTTGAATTTTTAAAGATTTTAATAATACTGAAAAACTAAATTATATGTGTACCTATGCATAAAATACGTTAAAGGATTAATCAATTGATAAATTATAAGCTTCATAATATTTAATAGAATGTAATCAATTTTCCAATAATAAAACATGAAACATTAAACATTTCATTTTTTGTATTAAAAAAAAATTTCATTATAAATATTTGCTCTTGAAAATACTAATGTAATAATTATTATTATATGATTTAAATTTATAATAATATTTTCTTTTAAATATTATATATTATATATTATATATTATATATTATATATTATATATTATATATTATATATTATATATTATATATTATATATTATATATTATATATTATATATTATATATTATATATTATATATTATATATTATATATTATATAATATATATTATATATTATTTATTATATATATTATTTAATAATAAATATTATTATACATTATTATTATTTTTTCTAATATTTTCTAATTAATATTACAACTTTTAATATATTTTTATTTTTATCATTTTTGGTTTTATATTAATAATTGCAAAAAATATAAATAAATAAATAATAATAAATACAATAAAAATAAAATAAAATAAAAATAATAAATTAAATAAAATAATACACAAATAAACAATCAAAATGCCTAAAATAAAATAAGTAAAAATTCTGTTCTCTGTTATGTTTAATATTTTTATATTATTTACTTCATTTCCTATAATTGAATAGCAAGTTAAAGCAAAATTAAATAAGTTATTATTATTTAATTTATTATTTATATTTTCATTAATATGAAAGAATATTAATAAATAAATATTAGGGATATTATATATATTTTAAAGAAGCGCATTTTAAAGATGATTCAAACAGTTTAATTTGCTTATTATATTGCTTATTTTTTATTAGTAGCTTATAGCATTTAAAAACTAATAAATTTTTAATATATATATATTTTTTTTTTTTACAATGGATTATCCGAAGTAAATTGTTTAGTTACTGCAACAAATTGCGTTTTAAGCAAACCTTTTGCACTTAATGTGAAAACGTATCTGTGTAATTTGTTATTTTTCCCCCCACATTATATTAAAGCGTAATGTGGCAATGCGACTTATTGTCTTTATTGTTGCCCCAGCCATCGAGCGCTCAACAATCAGCTGCACTTCACATTAATCCAAGACTAATTAGAATTGTGTGCTTAAACAATTATCAGACAGCGGTTGAAGGTTGCCCTGTGTGTCTCTGTGCTCATTGCTCGCTCGGCAGTCGCTTTCAAAGAGTAAATGTAATTAAATACTCGCACAAGTATGCTGCAACAGACTGCCACATGGGGCAGGAAATACTCTGTGTGTGTGTGTGTGTGAGATAGCAATAAAGTGGCAGCGAGAGCAGATGGAGCCAACTAACTACTTTTAGTTGCATGCCAAACAATTTGAATTTTTAATTAAAGACAACAACAATCGGCAAGCGAGCGTGAACTATGCTAAGCTATGTGGGCGTGTAAGTAAAGAGGGGGAGGAGGTGGGGGCGTGTCTGTGCAACAATTAATTTAGTGCTTGAGGTGTATTGTTTTGGGCAAATGATGGCACAGCTTGACCTAAAAATGGAACCCGAAAAACGCTTTGGCCCAAAAGGCCAAAAGAAGTCAAACAACTTTTGCTAGCGCTCAAGGCAGCTAAAGAGAACGCGTGTGTGTGTGTGTGTGTGTGTGTGTTAGGTAGTGAACGTGTGTGCTTGCATTTTGCATTAGCATAATTAAAACTCAACAAATAGCAAACAGCATAAGTGTATGTGTGTGTGTGTGTGTGTGTGTGTGAGTGCTATTAACTGGGCTGCCAAAGTCAACATGAACGCAACTTGACCCACGGGCTAGGCGACCGCAAAGTATGCAACAAACTCTATTACAAATGGCACTAGCAAATACACACACACACACACACGCACACATACTCTAACACATGTGTGTATGTGTGTGTGTGTGTATCCTTGAACTTTATTGTTTGCACATCAGCGGTTTGCCAAAGCTCAATGCGTGCGTTTTGAGCACTTGGAGGCCTCCACTGTGCCGCCCTTTGTTCACGCCCACTTTTATGTATTTCACAGTCTCTGGTCGTGTTTGTGTGTGTGTGTGTGTGTGTGTATGTGTATTTCTTTTATTGCAGGCTGTCAGGCGCAGCAACATATCGGTTTACCATTGAAAAATATATGCGCGCATTTTTCAGACAGTTTTCACAAAATTGTACAGAATGTTATTTTTTTTTTATATATATACATATATATTTTTACCATTGCAAGGGTATAATAGCTGTGTGAAAATGTACACAAAAAGCGTTAAAAATGTATATATATAAGTATACTTGAACAGCAGAGAGAGGCTAGTCAATATAGTCTGCAGCTTGTTCGATTTAATCCATATGTTTTTATTAGTGACTCTGCAAGGGGTATTGGCCAGTCAGGCATTTCCAACTAAAGCACTTTTGTTTCCTTGTGTGACACACATATATATATATATATATATATACATTAATATAAAAGCACGCATCTATATATACATATAAATAAGCATATATATATATATATATATATATATGTTTTTTTTTTCTGTGGCTTTTCTTACAATATTTTTGCCGCTTGCTGCATAAAAGTAAGCCCAGTCGCTGCAGTTAATTCCATTAGTGCTTAAACCGATTTATTTTTGGTTTTATTCAATTTAACATTCGGTTAATTTAAAAGAAAAATATTTCTTATGGTTTGATTTCTTTTATTAACAATTAAGCTATTCTTTCAACATTATTTGACATCAAATAAAGTTTTACTGCATTATATTATATTAAAATATATTTTAAAGTGTCTAATTAATATTATATTCATGAAAAGTATGTTTTATTTATTTTATTAAAAAGTTTTATTTTAAATAACAAAATACATAATTTCGAAAACGACAAAAATATAAATATTAAGTAAATTAAATATATTTTATTTATTTATTTTTTAATCTAAATTTTTTTTTAGTATTAAATATTTTATTTCGTAAACTAAATTTAATTTAATTTATTTTATATTAATTTTTTTTAATAAAAATTCAATTTTTTGAGTATTAAAATTTATATTTCGTAAAATAAAAATAAATATGTGCAAGAATAAAATTTTAACAGAAAATTTATTTACGAAATTTAATGATAATTCCCATTGATTGATGCACATTTGATATATATGTATATTGATGAAAGAATAAACGTTTTAATATAAAAAAAAAAAATAAATACCTACATTACGCGGCACAAATTTAAATTTAAAATTGAAAATTGTTATTTATTTTCCCAATTTGTGAATGGTTAATACAAACTTTAAAATAAAAAAACACATTTTTTTTCAAACAAATAATAAAATAATTTGAAAAGTAATTTTTTATTATTTTATTTTTGATATATATTTTTTCTTTTATATAAAAATTTAAAGTTATATAATAGGTTCACATTAAATCCCTTTCTAAAATACGTAGTATACAATAAAAAAATTTGTGTTATAAATGCAAAAATAAATATGTCAATTTAGTAAAAATGGCTTAAAAGCCATGCACAAATTTATTTTTAGGTTTACATTATTAAGTTCTAATGGGATAAATAGTATTATTTATTTTTACATATACAACTTTTGAATTTTGCTATGAAAATATGTTATCAAATTTAGATTATTTGCAGCGAGCTAAAAAATATTTCTTAAACAATAATTTGCAAACTTTTATTTTCTTTCAATTTTGATATTCTGAGAAAAAATTGGTAATCAAAATATATTTTATAAGCTGAAGATTATTATTTTTTATTTAACTGGTATCTGAGGTATATATATTTTTTTAAAATGAATAAAAACGAATTAACTAAAAAATTTATGTTTTTTTATTTAGTAAAAAATTTACCAAAAAAAAAAAAACTAAATAAAAAAATTCTACTAAATTTGTGCAATAAATGCAAAATTGAGCAGCTATCGACTTAATCAGTTTAGTTTGCAATCGAATAGAATTGCATTTGCTGCAAAGATGATTACATTTTCATCGAAAATCAGAGACATTTGAAACATTTGGTTTGATTGCTCTCAATTGATTACGAAGTGAATTGAATGAATGCTAAATCAAAAATGAAATCCAATTGCCTGCCAATTCGATATGTGGCTCAATTGCCCAGGGCATTTCTTTACTATATAACATATAGTGTGCTAGGAGTCAACAAAAGAGTGTGTGAATGTGTGTGGGAGTTTCAGTTGAAAAACTTTATGTATTTGTTGTTGTTGTTGTTGTGGTTGTTGCCGGCTCGTTTGTTGCATGCTCCATAGCAGCAGTTGAACGTTTGCGAGACTTTTTTATGCTCCACACACTTGCCGACAGCCAGCTTTTACACCTTAAAATAATGGTCCAACTATAATAACACTATAAATGTGTGTTTATGTTTATGTGTGTGTGTGTGTGAGTGGATGTGTGTAGCATATCGTCTTCTTACCTTGATTGTTACATCACTTTGATTCGTTCGCTTAATTTGTTTAGAGAAATATATACTCTCCAATAGATGCTGTTTTATAATATATATTATTGTCATTCTATAATAATATACAATGGTGTTTTTATTTAAGAACTTCAGTCTGCTCAATGAGGTTCTGTTATTGTAATCTAGTTAGTTTAGCTAGAAGAATTTAAATTTGACATGGAGTAAGCAAGAATTAGACTCTACATTTGTGTAACTCTTTGATCTGCTGGACTCAAGTTAAATCACATCAATCTATGCCAGCGTTTGGATATATCATTTCAAGCTAAATATATCATTTTATTTATTAAGATAAGAGTTGTGCTATAGTGATCTATTTTGCAATCATTATACAAAGCAACATCGATCTATACTAAAGTAATCCTAGTTTCGCTTTCGCTCAGTACTTGAGATCTATACATATATTTTTTACAATTTTTATTTAATAAGAAAATTCTTAATTTTTATCTTTTATAAATATATTTTATATTTAATAATAATAATAATAATATTTTAATATTTTATAATTTGTATATTTAAAAAAAAATATATATATATTCTGTTAAAGTATTTACACTATTTACAAAAAAAAAAAAAAATAAATAAATAAATAAATAAAAAATAAAAATAATAATAATAATATAAAAATATATAAGAACTTAAAAAAAATATAATAATAAAAATTAAATAAAATAAATAAGAAAAATAAGAAAAAAAAAATTAAAATAAAAATAAATAAAATATTATGGCAATATTCTTCTTATAAACAAACGTCTCTATGACTTAAATCAGTTGCCATTGCATTTACCATGCATTGTCTCCTAGATCGTATAATGGAATCATAGGCAATAGTATTACCCTTATATTCTTAAACTCGATCGTTGGGTTGAATACCTATAGTTTAAGCAACTATATATTTGAGTTATATAGAAAAACATATATTTATTATTTATTATTTATACGCGCAAAAATTATAAAAAATTATTGTTATTAAAATATTTTATTATATTTATTTATTTATTTCATATTAAATAAAATAATATTTATTTAAAAAATTAATTTGCAAAATTTAATTAACATAATTTTATTACTTCAAGTTTTATTCAAATACATTTATTATTATTATTATTATTATTATTATTATTATTTATTTATTATTTATTATTATTTATTATTATTTATGATTTGTCTTTTTACTGCTTTTATTTTCTTTTAATTTATTATATTATATTATATGTTATATTACTCTATCCAATTATATTTACTCTCGTTAGTGGCTCCTCTAAATTACAGGGTATTCTACAGGTTTACAGTTTGCTTACGCGCATCGTCTCTTAGCAGAGGTGCTTAACCTGGTTTACTTGGCGAGCTACAGGCAACACGCTCGCACAGCGCTGCAGCTATACACATTTATACATACATACATAGATATATTTATGTATTTTTTATTTATTTATTTCGGCCACGGAGCATTGGCTTTCATTTGTTGTTTATTTGTGGGCAAAGTTTTGTTTGCTTGCTGAAAAGTTCAAATTGTTGAAATTGTCTCGGTTTCGCGAACAAAGCAACAACTCCCAACTGTAACTGAAACTGTACAATAGTTTACTCGATCTCTGTCTCTCGCTCTCTTTATCTCTATCTCAATCTATTTGCTTTTCCGGCTGACCCGCAGGATGGTTGGGAAAACTGCCTAAACAAAACTATGAAATCGCAAATGCATAAACAGCCAAAACGCGTGGCTTATTAAAACTCGTTTAGTTTTGGGGCAAAAGTTATGGGGCCCAAAATGTAACACGAAATTAAGTGAAAACCGTGCGGGCACAAGATATATACAAAATATGTGTATGTAAAGTACAGTAAAAAAAAAAAACAACATAAAATAGGGGAATATATACATATATATCTGTATAAAAAAAAAAAAAAAAACAACAGCAGCGAAAATTGTGCGAAACAATTTATATGAAAAGCAAACAAAGCCCAGGCGCCAGCTGCTGTTTAAGCAAACACAAAGTTAAGGCTTCGGGTACTACAAACATACACACACACTTACATGTGTGTGTGTGTGTGTGTATGACTTTTTGTGGTGTCCACAGTGAGCCGGATACTTCATAATTACAGTAGCTTGTATTTAAATTTCACCACGTAGCCGAAACAGAAATTGTGTTTTTTGGCGGGCCTCGGCATACGGAGCGTATACGCAATGTTCCATACATTGCCAGCATACACATGGCGTATGCTTAATGTGAATTGTAGACCAACTTTTACGCTGGCTTACATGTACACACAAATATATGTATATATATAAACTGTTTGCATTAGTGTTTGCCAAGTATGAGAACTGTGCAACGTGTGTTGTCTGCAATTGCTCAGTTTGACTTTTTAGTGTGCGCAAATCCAGCGGGAAATTTAGTCAGGCAGCAGAACGATTACATTGCTAAGGAAATTGCTTGGAGCTGTTTGTTGTATACAATTTTCCAAGAATTTAACACTAAACAACAAAATAATAATGCATCAAATTAGTTTTAAAATTCATGAGAAAACTTCATTTAAATGTAGCATGTTTTCCTTATTGACAAATGTTCTATTTTTAACTTTCAAACTCAACACAAAATGCTATTGTTATTTATATTAATTTTCTTTTATTTTAATGTGTGCATAATTTTCTGCTTTTTTATTTATTTATTTATTTTTTTATACTTATTAAATAGGCATATTAAAAAATATATTCTTAATATAATATTTGTTATATACATACATTTGTATTTATCCAAAATTTAATTAGATTTATGTTACATTTATTAAAAAATATATATTCAAAATATTATATTTGTTTTTTTTTTTTTTTTAATTTTTTAATTCAGTTATTTACTTTTTTTGTTGTGCACTCTTTTCTAAATAATTATTTATTATTAATAAAATAAATAAAATTAGATTTATGGTATTTATGCCTTTATAAATTGAAAATTAATTAGTAAATTTTATTGCACTCAAACTTTGTATCTTAATTGTTGTTATTTAAAAAATAAAATAAAAATAATTAAAAATAATAATATAATAATAATATATTGAAATAATTTTAACCTTTATATACATTCCGTTAAATAATGTAATTAATATACATTTAATTAAATATTTTTTTTAAACATATATTAATAACAAATATACAAACAAGAGAACAATTAATTTCCGATCAATTAAAAATATTCATAATTTAACTAAGGCTTCATTTGCCAATTCTGAATTTCTCGTTTATCTCTGAATTGACAGCATGAAAAAAAAAATTAGCCAAATGGCAATTGACCCTTGTCAGGAATCATGTCTCGCAATTTATCAGAGCATCTGCTCGAGCTGTGCATCAATAGGTTTTTATTTTTATGTACACAATAATAAGTATTGATAAACATTTCTGAGAGCCGTTCGCTGAGAGCCAGAGAAACTTAAGAAGAAGCTGCGACAGCACTGGGTTAGGCTTAAAGTTTGTTTGTTTTTTTTTTGCTCCTCCTCCTTCTCTTCTTGGTTTTTTTTTGGTAACAGGAAAATTAATTATTAACTCGGGCGTCGCAGCGAGAAATTAAAGCCAAGTGAATGGACAGGCAGCGAAATGGCCAAGCAGAAAAGTTTTTCGGTTTCCATTTAGTTTTTCTTTGCCACAATTTATTTTTATTCTTTATTTTATTTTTATTTTTTTTTTGTGTCGTTGCGCTATCCTTGGTGTTGTTGTTGTTGTTGGCCAGAGCATTTGAAATGTTTTACGTTTTTATTTGTCATTCATTGCTGCAAAGTTTTGCCATTTTATTTGCCGAAGTTGTTGCTATAGAGGCAACTGCTGTTACACTGGCTGCGCTGCGGACTTTTCACTGTAGACGTTATCTTTCAGAGCCTTTTGTCTTTTTTTTTTTTTTTCTTTTAGCCACACTAGCCAAGCGTAAGCCTCAGCTCGAGGGGCAGACGCAGTTAGTTTGGCAACGCGTAAGTAAATTGAGGCGCGGCATACAGAATGGCAGGACAAAGAGACGAAGAGAAATCAGCTTTGAGCAAAATGAGGCAATAAAGATTTATCTCGAAAGAACGCTAAAGGACACCGTCAAAAAAAAGTATATATATATATATATATCTATATATACGAAAGCCAATGCAGCAGATTTGTCAAGGATTTGCAACTGACAATTTATGTTAGTCGTTGGCTTTACAAACAACAATGGGAACCTATTGCCACATGGAGATACATTGATTTTCAAAGAAATATGCTCAGTGTATTTGTCTGTGTGTGTGTGTGTGTGTGTGTGTGTGGCAAATTCAAAATTTTGTAATCTATGCCACATGCAGTATGCATAAATTTTAATTAAATCGTCAGCTTGGCATACAAAATTTGTTTAGTTCTCGTAGAAAAACAATTGAAATTTATATTTAGTTTTTTTTAATGTTTTTTTTATTTTTTTTTATTTATATTTTTGACAAAATTCGAAATTTTGCACAAAATTTATCAGAGGACACGCATAGTGCATGCAATTTTTCTCTTCAATGCTTGATATTCTTCCTCTTTGCAATTAATTTCCAGCCAGAAATATGAATAAATGCATTTAGCATTTTGGGCCTTGACATCTTTTGGCTGCAGCAGCGTGAAAGAGAGAGTTAGAGTGTGATTAAGAGAGAGAGAGTGAGAGTGAGAGAATGGGGCACTCAGTGGAAATAAAATGCAGCAGTGTTTTTATCGAAACAAAACACATTTTGCTTTCTACTATTTGCTTTAAATATTATTTCGCATTTGCAAACAATTTTGTTTGCCAGCTGATGCAAAAGTTTTCGGCCCAAATAGTCATGCGATAAACTGTAGGGTATTACCTGTGGGGTATATTAGCAATATAAATGTATATTTAATTAATTAATTATTTATTTCAATCATTATATTTTTAATATATATTATTTATGTATATATTTAAATATTATTATTAAACGTTTTAGTCTTGCCTCTTACATTTTCTGAATATTTGCCATAAGTCTGATATTAATTAATAATAATTGTTTTTAGTAAATTGTTTTAATGTCTTAAATGTTGATTTTATTTATATTATAATGCAATATATACATATACTATATTCATAGAAATATTTATAGTTTGCTTCATGATTGCTTCACTTCATATTATTTAATTATTATTTAATTATTGTCATTTTATTAATTATTTATATAGATTGAAAATCGTTGGATTAATGAAAAGTTCAACATTTAAAATTAACTTCTTGCATATCCCTATGAAAATGCATATGTATGGAGCTAAAATGTTATTTCGGTTAACATTAAGTTAACATAAATTTAAAATGTTATACGATCTTTTTTTATATTATCAATAGAGTCGCCATACTATGGAGGTCTCTGTAATACACATATATATATATATATATATATATATATATATATATATATATATATATATATATATATATATATATATATATATATATATACATATATATATATATATATGTATATAGACTAGGAATATTTCGAATTGCACCAAAATTGAAGTTGCCTCCAAAGTTGTTCAATGACTGAGATATCATGCCATAGAGTATTCACAGGGTATTTGCATGTTGAGTATTCTCGTCTAGAGTACTTTCACTTGTTTCTTTTTATTATTTTAAAGCAACTGTCAAAAGGTGTTGGAAGTTACTTATTAAGACTAGTTCTTGAGGTGTCTGCAATTTTATTTGCACTTTCAATTACGCACTTAATTTTTCTGGTCGACAGTTGCACAAGTTGGGCCTCTTCGTCTGCTTCTTCTTCTTCTTCTTTATTTTTTGGCTAAAGTTTCGCAAATATGATGTTGGTTAAGTATGGTAGAGTTTGGGACTAGACGGGTTATGACAGCGCCAGACAAAAGTTTAGAGCCGTCGTAACTTTAAGGCAATTGCCATACTAGTTGTAAAGTTGACGCCTTACCAACTTTGCTTTTGGCCAACTTGTACAGACATGCCGTTGCATTGCCTTGCGCAATTTGCCGTCACAACAATTTCTATTTCAATTAGAGCCTTGTTGCGGCACCCCGCCGCTGCTGGGTACACTGACTCCAATCAAAAGCTAAATAGAAAATATGTCACAATGTAGCCGCAGCAGTAGCACACTGTGGATGCGTATGCGTTTCATGAGAACTCTATGGAAAATTTGAAAATTATTTGATTTGAGAAACGTTGGGTAACAGGACCAACAATTGCCAATAACAATAGAAGTTGAGTACAGTGGGAAGTGTAGTATTTTCAGTTTATTTGATATCGAGCACACATCTGAGTTCTTTGATTGATGGAGTGTATATCTTGAAAATTATTATTAGTATTACACATTTCTATTATCATAGTTGTATAATCTGGCCACGCCTATCCGAGTATTGTAATCGATACTTTACTCATTCTCTCTTAACAATTATTTAACCTTTCCACTTCGCTCGACTCTTGCTGGCTTTGCATTACATAATAAGCCCAACATTCGAATGTATTCCTAGTAAAATACATTGTTGTTGAGATTTAAGCTATGCACCGGAAATATAATTAGAAATATAGATGAATTCTGAATGAAGTGTGCGTTATTCTACATAATTTAAAATTCAATAAATTTTTAAATTAAATAATTCATTTTTTTTTCTTCTATAAATGAATGAAAAATTTATTTCAATGTGTTTTTTTCTTGTTGTGTTAGTCTTAATAAAATTAACATACAGTAGAATCCGGTTGTAACGACGCTCAAGGGACCAACGATTTTACGTCGTTATACCCGGAGAACGCTGTAACAAGAAACAAACTTCATTCTCTTATTTTGTTTGTAAAGGGCTTTAAAATCAAATCAAAATTATTAAAATCAATAAAAATATAGTCGATATAAGCGGATTGTCGTAGTAAGCGGAGCTCCTTTCATATAACTTTGTATGGGATCCAACCAGTACCATCGAAACATTATCGTCGCAATAACAGGACGGCCACTACAAGCAGAGTCGTTACAAGTGGATTCCCCTGTATTTGCACAGTGTCACAAGATTCGGAGCTATTATTATTAATTTTAGTTCACTTTGTTTTCTTGCTTTTCTTTTTCTTTTTCTTTCTTTTCCCGTTTTAGTTTTGATTTCATCTATTGTGCAGTGCACAGCAGTTTTTTCTTTCTTTAACTTTACTTTCTTAAATTCCTTCGTTGTTTTTTTTTTTCATCTATAGCAATTGCAAACATTTGGAAGGCCTAGTCCGGAAGTAAACCCGCTGTTTCGCTAGATTCCGTGTGGATTCATATGTAAACAATCTGCGAGCTGAACATGACTTTATTCTTCTTTTCTTGCTCTTCTTTTTGTTTTCATTTCTTATTTTTTTTTTTTGTTATTTCCTGCTCTGGAATGAGTTTTAGCTGCACGTGCAGACGGCTTTGTTGCTTTAAATTCTCATAAAAATTGCGCAATCTTTGCCGAATTTTGGTAGTAAATCAACTTTACATAGCATTCAGCATTCCACATAGAGTGGGTAATAAATTATACATATGAGAAAAGAACAAGCAAAAAATAAAATACGAATTGTTCAATGTTTCGATACCGTCATAAGGCTAACGATCACTAAGTGTCCGGCAAAAAACAAAACATAAATAAAACACACTAAAAGTGGCTGAGATAGAGAAATTATATGCCACGGCTGACTGACTATCAAGTGCTCTGTAAATGGGGCAATGGGGAAAACTAGTTGAAGAAAGTTCAATAGAGATTTGTATAAATTGTTTATTAAGTATTGTTCTATATATATATATATGTATATATATTACTGAAACTATTATGCCATCTAGTTGCTTATTTGATTATAGGGTATGCAAAGCGTATATAAACAGATATAAATTTGCTGCTAAGAGTTTGCAAACAGAATACACTTTGCTGGTCAAAACAAAAATTAAAGCAAACGCCAATTTATTTCAGCTCTACTTTCCATAGTCTGTTTCGCAATAGATAAAAACGTGACCGCGAAAACATAAAATACAATATATATATATATATATATATATATATATATATATATATATATATATATATATATATATTTATATGTATATGTATCTATCTATAAAAATATAAAAAAGAAGCGGCGAGGCGCAGCTCAAGCGAGCCAAATGAAAATGAGACACGAAGCTGCTGTGGCTGATTCGTCAGTTGCTTTAATAGGCCAAGCGTTTGGGGCATGGCAAGCGCAAAAAAAAAAAATGTGGCATACTTTGTGGCGCTTGTCAGCTGCAAGTGGCGCCATAAATCAAGGCATGGCAAAGGCAAAGGCAAAGGCGAAGGCGAAAGCGAGTGGGCGACGACCACAAACAAAAGTCAAGTCAAAGGCGAAGCCACAACAAATGCCGCAACTTGAAAGCAATTTTAGTTTTAATATGACCTCTTGGCTAGGGATCTTTTTTTTTTTTTTTCATTTGCGATACCCTGTAGAAAGTGTAAGAGGTTATTGCATGCATTTCATAATAAAAGTCAATGAGATATTAAATTAATTGAAATAATGTAATTTTGTATAAAACCCTTTTTTTTCTGTTTAATCTATTAGGTCACACGGGATAATAACCCCTTTGTGGACTTCGTTTTCGAGAAATTATAGAAGAAATATGTACAGGGTATATGACTGTCATGCACGTTCAATTAGCCATCGACAATGCTGTCAAAGCGTTCTTTAAGTTCCACTTTCGTGCCGCAGAGTGCACAGTGCTACATTGACTGAAGAACAGAAACGCGTTGCGAATTATTGATGCCTCATCGCTGATTGCTTTGCGTTTACGCCATTTGACACAAATGCTCTTGTTGTTGTTAGGTGCCCCTCGCATTGGCCACAGTTTCAATACTAATCTCCCCACCCGCATGTAGCACGATTCGCTGTTGGGCATAAATAAGTAAAGTTATTTGGTATGTCTGGCATGTACTTGACTTGTCTCGCCCGGCCTCCGCTTTTTGTTCTATGGGAACACATTCACTTGCGAATAACCACCTCTACCACCTACCATCCATCCATCCCCCAAACTCCGGCAGAATGCCCGCCTCCACCAAACCATAACATCAACTCCGCCTTCTGACTTGCCTCATGTAGCATGTTGTTATTATTTTTGTTTCCGGCTTTGGGAGTCGCTCTAAAAATATCAGTGCACACATTGCCAGCATCTCAATTTTTGGACAGATTGAGGAGATGGAGCAGGAGGAGGAGGAGGCGGAGGCGGAGGCGGAGGCGGAGGCGGAGGCGGAGGCGGAGGACGAGCAGGATGCGGGGAGAGCGAAAAGTTTGTTCCTTGCTGATTTGCCGCATTAGCATCGTTTTTTTTTTTTTTTGGTATCTGTGCTAAAAATATGGCAAAACAATAAACGTTATAACAATTGCGGCTGCCTCTAATCGTAGCGAGATGCCCAAAAATGTTTGACAGCTTGGCCTAAGTGCTTTGTGTCATAGTTCACTTCGCCTGCTGCTCTTCAGCTCAAGTGTTGTGCTTTAAATTCCGTTCGTCTCTCTCACACCTTCGACTGGAGACGTGCAGAGTCAGGAAATTGTGTGGAGCTCTCGTGCCAATAGACTTGACGTCGAGTACGCCTTACTTTGATCAAGTTTTGTTTTTTTTTGAAGCCTTTTGACAAATAGCAAAATGTGCAATATGATATATTGAAAATAAATTTAAATTGTCTATTGCCAAAAGAAATTATTTAAAGTGTTTTTAAAATATTTCTACATAAAAAAATAATATTTAAAGAAATATTATAAAATAAAATGTAAAATAAAATATATATTGGTAATAAAATTTAATTTTTTTATTGCTATAAGAAATTATTTAAAGTGTTTTTAAAAATTTCTACTTAAAAAAAATATTTAAAGAAATATTATAAAATAAAATGTAAAATAAAATATATATTGGTAATAAAATTAAATTTTTTTATTGCCATAAGAAATTTTTTAATCTGTTTTTAAAATATTTCTACATTAAAAAAATATTTAAATAAATATAAAATAAAATGTATAATATTTGGTATTTCTGTTGGGCAACTTCTCCCTGAAATTAAGAAACTAAATGATTTAACTGTATTTAATAAGACATCTTTATTTTTGAATTGACTAAATATTTTTATATAATATATGTTAAATATATATATAATAAATTAATATATATATATATATATTATTATTATTATATATTATTATATTTATATCACTTTCCCATAATTTTCCAACTGTTGTTGCTAGGAATTCAAGGAACTTTGTTTGTATGAAGATTTCAATTTATTTAATCTGCAGATTGTAACAATTTCTTATAGCTATTTATATTATAAACTTGATTGATTTCGTTGTTTTGGTTCTTGGTCATGATGAGTTATCAGTTATCGACATCTATTTATTCAATTAGCCCTTCAAGTTCCACTTGTTTCGTTGATTGCGGCGCCTCTTGATGACTGTCTTGCCACCCTTCCTGACCACCTTCCACTTGCGCTTCCTCCTTGTCTTCGTGCCAGCTCCTCCTGCTGCTGTAGTAGTTTCGCCTGCTGGTACTGCTGGTGTTGTGGTTTCGCCGGCGGCAGGCGTCTCTGGCGCCAAGGTTGTAACGCAGTCGGGTTCTGCGGCGTTAGTTGGATCTGAGCAATCAGTACAGCCCAGGGGGACTCCAGGGGTAACGCATGCGATTGCATCGCTCATAGGCAGATACGAAAGGCATATGGCCAGGAGAGCACAGCTTAGTGCGATTACTTTTACTTCCATCTTACTCAGATCAGTTGGTGAATGATACTTTTACCGCAAACTCAAGTGCTTATATAGCAACTCAAAATGTTTTGCATAGTTTAGACAGCTGTTGCCTAATATGCGACTTCAATGCTCATATTAAAAAGTCGTGCATGCTTCGCTTTGTTTGGATCAGTCAAGCAAATCAAACAAAGCAGACCAATAGAACAAATTATATAGAGTGTGTGCTTATTTCTTGTTTTCTTTGCCAAAAATGCGGACAATAGAATTTTTTTAGTTACTCAGTTGGAACCACTAGACATTATTTGAATAATGAATGTGGCACCATAACCCAAAAATGGAAATAACTAATCTAATGTTTGCCTTTAAACAGAGCAGGTTATTCATTTTCAATTATTTATATATGTATGTTGGACTAGTTTTCTAGCTATGCAGATATAGATGAAATAAATACTTTAAACATACATATGTAGATACATATTCATATAAATTATCAACGTTTTTACTGCTCTCAAGAAATAACAATTTGAATGAAAACTTCTTTTAAAAAACAGATTAAAAATATATAAACAAGTATAATAATAATAATTATTACAATAAATACTGGTATATGACAAAAAATGTATTTAAAATTGATGTTATTAGATTGAATATGAATATTAAATAAAAAAAAAATATATATATATGTATATACATATATATATATATATATATGTATATATTATTATCTGACATTCATTCAAAATAGAAATCAAATAAGAAATTGAATATATATACAAACAATATATTTTATATAGATTAATCAATTTTTACAAAGTTTCCACAATGTATTTGATTGTAAATTGGAAAGTTTAATGAAAATGAATAATTGAATATGAACATTATTTATTTTTGACTTGGCTATAACTCGTGTAACTTGATCTGGATCTTCCACTTAATTTCGAGCAGGCAACATTGTCATTAGCCAAGGCACAGCTTGAAGTCACTTTCAAGGATAATATATATATCTCATTTTTTGCTGCTGTTGAATTTTATCAGCTTCAGCAGCACTTGCTATGCGTTGTCGGAACTTCTCACTCATTCGGAGGCTCGTTTTTGGTCGTGATGTAAAAGTTGAGGCTATTAATTTTGAGCAATGGAATAAAAAGCCACAACTCGTTTGCTGTTAATAGGCGCGTCAAAATGCGTTCGCGTTTTGGGCTATTAATTTAGTTTATGGCATTGCCAAGTTTTGCCTAAGCCCGTGTCGATGTCGATGAGATGTCCTTGAACAGCGTAATGAACTTTTGGCCACTAAAATGGCCAGAGCCGCGCTCTCTGCGCTCTGCTCGAAAATCTTTTCAATTGTAAATGTTGTACCATAAAAGCGAAAAGTGAGCCATAATTTAATATTAAGCGCAGTGCCAGGCTCTGGGCCCCCAGCCACTGGACACTCTTCAGGTTCAGTGCAGTCCCCAGTTGACGTTTGTTTGTTTTTGTGCGACGAGGCCAGAGGATTCTCTCTCTCTCTCTCTCTCTCTCTCTCTCTCTCTCTCTGTACCTCTTAGTGCGATGGTCCCAGGGGTTCGCATTTAGCAGCATTATGGGGCACATGTATTATATTTACGAGCATGTTTATGTTTATGTTGATTATTAATATTCATACAAACACATTCATGCATTGAGCGTGGAGCAAGCAAACATTTAAATGATTTTTATGCCTGCGCACAGAAATATGCTACGGTTTTTTGCTCACTGCTTTCTCTTTCTTCTTTGCATTCATGTTTAATGTTTTGTGCAAAGGAACTTTGCATAAGAATAACAAAAAAAAAAAAAAAAAAAACGAAAAAAAAACTTACATGTGTGCGTGTGTGTGAGTTTGTAATAAAAGTAAATTTTATTTATTTCTTGTTGCCGTTGGACCCGCCCACATACCAAAAGGTAAACAGTTTGATACGCTCCTTGCGGTGTCCTTTTCGGGCATCAGATTCTGTTGGCTCCTCTTTGCTAGTTGCATGGCCTTTGGGTGATATTTCAATTAGCTGCCCCAGATAAGCTCGATTTATGGTCGAAATGCGAGCTTCCACCTGAGCTGAGCTGACAGCGCTTCTTATACAATATATATTAAATATTAAAAAAAAAAGAAAAGAAAATAAAAATAAAAAAAAAATATATATATATGTATGTATTTTTTTTTTTTTTTTTGTAATTAAGCTGCTCTATAATTTTAATATATTCATCCTTTACATGGCTGTCGCCATGAAAAAGTGTGTAATTAATTTACTGTTTATTTTAGTATATTCATTTATTGCAAATAGCTTATTTATTATTTCGTTCAATACATTGAATATAAGCCAAATTAATTAACCATTGACAATGCGCTCTTAAGATCGCTTTATTTGTGCATGAAAATGATTAATAATATGAAATTCAATTCAATTTAGAAAAACTTTATTTAAATATGTATTTCGACTCATACATTTGATTGTATGAATAGCTCTGAAACTGTGCTTCAAATTCAGTTAAATATAAATTGAATAATAATTAAATGCTTACTTGTTAATTATTAATATTTAAAGTATAAACTTAAATATTTATATATGTATTTATCAGAAATTGTCACATTTCGTTTCTATATATTCTTTAAGAATTATTACTTTACGGACTTGAACTTACTCTGCTAAAGACGGATTCAGACACACTCCTCATTATACGTGAAAGCATCACAGAATAAAACAAATACTTAATTATTTGGAAAATGAAACTTGATGCTTTGACAATGAAATACATACAGGAATTTTCGATTCGATTATGTTCTATGGCTTATTCAACTATTTTAAAGTTAAATCAACAACATTTAAAAAATGCCAATACTTGAATATGATTAAACAAACGTTGCGAAACAAAGTTTGTGAAAGACTTTATTTCTATTTTATCTGAATTATTCACACGACTCCGATGTCTGTCATCTGTTTTCTCCCAATGTTATTCTAGCTAAATATAGATAAGGTATATTTTATAAGGTATAATTTATATTTTCCTATTATTATTATTTTTTATGCATACGTGAAAAGGGCTTACTTAAAAATAGATAAAACTGAATGAAATCGAATGAAATTAAAAAAATAGGCATATATATATATATATATATATATATATATTTTTTTTTTTTCGTTTTTTCTAATATATTTTTTATTTTTTTTTTTTATAATTTAGTGTTTTTAGATTATTTTCTAAACATGTCTTTATGCCTCACATGCTGCTGAGGTATTATTAATTTTTTCGTCTATAATTTATATATATTTATTTATCCCATATTTGGAGCTTAATAACCCAACGGTTTTCGTTTCAATGCCCCAATGCCCCAAAGGTGATCTGCAGTGAGCTCGGGCCAATCAATGTTACGCATTTACGGGCAATGTATGCCGACCTCACTATTCTATCGAAGTCCTTTTAGGCAATTCACAAAAGGTCTCTCACACACACACACACACACATGGCTTGTTTAGATATAAGTTGCGAGTGGGCCAAGCCATTTGGCCATTTGGCGTTGCCTTTTTGCGTAATATTTATAATTTATGGAGGTCTCTCACAGCATTGCTTGTGCCCCGCCCCCCGATACAGCTCTGCTGTCGCCGCTATCGTCCCCACCGCCTACAGCTGCCATTTATAATTTTCTAAGGTATTCGAACGGCGCTCAAAGCCAAGCAGGTTTATTAACTAAATTGTTTCCGTTACTTTTCGGATTTCCTTTGAAATCGCTGCGAATTGTGCTGCTGTTCTCGACCAGAAGAGAGTCCAGAACAGTAAATGAAAAAATAAAGCAAATACTATAAAGTATGTATATACATTTTAGTGGTAGCCACACAGGAAGCGATGTTAAAAAAAAAAAAAAAGACTCTGCTCCCTGGCATGAGCTTTCATTAAAGCGATTTTCACAGTCTGTAATTTATGTGTCAATGAATTTTGCCGGCTACGCCTTTGACATCAATTCTCGGACTCTGCTGCAAATTGAATACAAAAAGCCAGTCATTCGACCAGCCAACCAGCCAACCAGTCTGACTCTTTGTCAGTCTGACTGTCTTTTGGTCTTTCGGTCAGACACTCTGCAGTAGTCGTCGCCATTTAGCTCGTAATTTTTATAGCCCGTTAGGCCTCATTTGGTCACGAAGCTCAGATGCGATGCTCCAAGTGTATTTATTGTGTTTATTTTGTTTTTATTATTGTTGTTGTTGTTGTTGTTGTTGTTGTTTTTTGTCGCATTTTGTTGTTACTTTTTGTGAATATTTGTTGTTGTATCTTTATAGGATTTTCATAGCCTGTCGCCATACAGCTTAAAAATATGTGACTCAAGGTCATATGATATAATATCCTATTTGAGAATTGGGAATTGGGTATAAAGACACTATGATTACAATGATACAGTTCAAAATTTGTATCTGATTTTTATGAAAATTTGTGTAAATCAGAAAATAGAGGATTCAACCTAATTAAGTGAATTTCTGTTCTCTGCTAAATAATATATATTCAAGAGAATTCGTAATATATGTGGAAACGAAATGTAGAATTAGAAAACTTGTGAGAAAAATAAGCCAAGAAATATATAATGAGAGAAAGTCAAAAAGAGCACGCGAGAACAGAGACTGAGAAACTGAAACGATCAAGAGAGAAGAAGAATAAACAAAAACTGCCGATAGAGCAAAAGGGAATGCAAAACAGAATAAGGACTCTAGTGAGAATAAACAAAAAAGAAAATGAAATTATATATAGTATGAGTTCATTTGGTAGGTAGTGTAAACTTTTGAGCAGTTCTCATACATGTCATATATATAGTTTTGCAAATACAGGGTATTAGCCAAGTCGTCTATCATTTTATCTAAAACTCTGGCTTGCGAGCTACTTTATGACCGCTGCAGAGCTCGATTTATAGACAAGCGTTCGAGCTGTATGGCTACAGCCTGGCAGGCAGTCGAGCAGTCGAGCAGTCACGCAGTTGGACGGCCTTTGCAGCAGTGCCTATTGCTTTTCATAGCAGGCTTTTAGGTGGTAAATAAATAAACCTTAGTGTCTGAATTTTGTCGCAATTACCAAAAATATATATGTGAACGCTTATGCATGTCCACCAAAAACCAGCTGCGAGCATTAAGTTGCCAATAATTTATGAATGTGCCGAGCAATTTGCGCACTCTGCACGTATGCATTTATAACTATACTTGCATATTGTAATCTGTTTTCATTTTTGTATTTAAGAAGGGAAAACCCCATGTGAAGTCGCATTAAATTTAATCGGAAATTAGTATTTGGGGTAGTTAACAATATAATATATGAATCAAATAAAATATATATAGTTGATTAAATTATATATATTTATAGATATATATCATATATATAATTTTTAATGTAAGTTAAAAAATAAATTAATAAAAAATAATAATAATAGTAAATTATATAAATAATAATGTAATACATTTGTAATATAATGAATAAATCTAATAAAAATATATTTGATTAAATGATATATATTTATACACATATATCATAAATAATATTTAATGTACGTGAAGTTAAAAAATAAATTAATAAAAAATAATAATAATAGTAAATTATATAAATAATAATATAATACATTTGTAATATAATAAATAAATCTAATAAAAATATATTTGATTAAATGATATATATTTATACACATATATCATAAATAATATTTAATGTACGTTAAGTTAAAAAATAAATTAATAAAAAATAATAATAATAGTAAAATAAATAAATGGATTTAATGTAATATATTTATAATATAATATATAGATCTAATAAAATATAAATCTCATTAAAAAATTTATTATAAATTTAAATTATTTGATGTACCTCATTAAATTAAAAAAATATATTTAAAAAAATACTAATAATAGTAAAATAATTATGTAATGAATGTACAATGTTTGTTTGTGTTATTTAATATTATTTTTTGTTTTTTTTTTTTTTGTTTTATTCTATTATTATTATTATTTTATTATATATATATATATTTAATCTAATCTGAACTTTTAATTATTTTTGGAAGGGCTTCACATAGATACACATAGATTTTAAGTAAAGAGGTCTTTGGGCTTTGGGTGAGAATTTAGGCACTGGACGTATTTGAAGTGGATTGAAGAAGAGGAGAGAAATTCTATTTTGCATGCAATGTGTATATGTAAATAAATTTAAAGCTAGCTTTACAGCTAGATTCTCCTTAACTGAATATACACTCTGAAAATCGATATAGGAATAATCTGCAAAGCAAAAAAAAAAAAAATAATGTATATATATATATACCCTATATATATACCCTAACCATTGCATAATAATGCTCTCGAATAGACTATGTGAAATTGAAGAGCTAACTAAGTAACAATGCACACTAACACACATACACTCACACACACACACACATACATATACAATTTTGTGTTTGAATAGTTGTGCGCCTAACGGTAAATTAAGCAATCTGCATATAAAAGAAATGACGAACTTAACAGAGTACCAAAAAAAAAAAGGAGCGAAAAATGCGCATCATAGACAATTTTTTGCTTGTTTATATTTATTTATTTATTTTTTCTATGCTATTCCTGGTTTGCTGTAATTTGAATTTATTTTGGTAAACACAAAAAAAAAAAACAAGACGAGAAAGAGAGAGAGAGAGAGAGAGAGAGAGCAAATCGTTGTTGGCTAGAAAAATGCAAATAACGGCAAAAATGTGGCCTCTTCCTGGCTGGCCCAGGGGTTGGTCGGGGTTGTCTATTGTTTGCAAATTCGTATTCGTTTTTCGTGCTTTTCTTGTTGTTGTTGTTCCATTCGCTTCGGTCAGCGCCTTGTGCTGGGGCCTGAGTGACTTCCGTCTACTGGCACATAATCTGCGTCATTTCCGGTTTAAATTATTTACATAGCAAATATGGCTGGCTCACATCTTTGGATCTCTCGTCACTGGATGATGGCCATGACGCTGGCCGTTCAACGCTTCTGCAGTTGCTATGATTTTCTTTTTGGCTGTTGCTGATTCTTGGTTGTTGTTTCTTGTGGTTTGCCTTAATCTTTCTCTTTAGGCACACAGTTGTCTGGCCAATGATATGCTCAAGTGGTTCAGCGTTTTATATTGCGCATTTGGCTCACTTTAGGCAACATTTTTCTCTCTTTCTGCTCTTTACTTCTCTATTGCGGCTGGCATTGCAATTTTTTGATTTCGCGCTCTTTCGGCTCTTGGCTATTGCTGTTTTCCGGTGCTTTTCGCCATAATTGAATTATACGCTTGCATGCGCCACGCCCATCTGTCCCCGTCCTACTAATCCCGCATTGTACGAAATGAAATGCCCGCCGTTCGCTGTTTAAATATTTGCACAACATTTTCGGTGCCTGACATTTTGCCTGAGATGCTTGATAAAAGTTCGTCATTATCTTCTATCTCTCTCTTTCTCTCTCTCTCTCTCTCTCTCTCTCTCTATCTCTATCTCTCTGATTTTTGTTTTGTGCCAATGAAAAAGTTTGGAAAATGAATTTTCATATAATTTATGCAGATTGCGATAGGCGATGCTTGAAAGAGGCACATAATTGTTTCTGCCATACAGCAAATCCCGTTATCGCTCATTTTTTTGGCTAAAATCTTTTACCAATTTGCATAAAATGCCAATGAACATTTTGCCAATTGTTAACTTTTTGATTCTGCGAATAAAAAATAAGAAAAATAAAATATATAAATAAATTAAAGATGAGAATAATATTTGGGTAAAACAAAAGAAATCGTAGAGTTAGTTATCTGAAAAATAAACAAATATAAAACTCAATATTTTTATATAAAAAAAAGTGATTCCAAAATGAATATATTTTTATAAATTAAATAATTTTTATTAATTTATTATACATTCTATTATTATATTCAATTTATTTTCCAAGTTGTATATTGAACAAATATATTTAAATTTTTTATGAATAAAGTAAAACTTCAAGAAAAATGAGAAATACAGATTGAAGATATTTATGAAAAATATATAAAATAAAAACGAACGTTGAAATAAATTAATAAAATTGTTAAAAATGTAGATTTATACGATGACAAACCCATTTTCAAATGAAAGATAGATAATAAAATATTAAAAATTAATTATTCATTAATTTTAATATTTAAAAATAAAACTTTTTGACAGTGCTGCCTTTGCCTCGCAAGTAAGAATATTCATAGACAATTTCTATGTGTTTTCTCAAGTTGAACTCAACTCAATTTATAATTTCATAAGCTGCTTTCAAGTTTATAATTTAATACCATTGAATTTTAATACTTTAATTAATAATTATATTGAAAGACATTTTCGCATTATCCCATCTTCATATTTATAATGACAAATAAATAATATTTATTCAAATTCTCGCAAAATTAAAATATGCTTGATGTCAAACATAAATTCTATGATTTAATAATATTTTAAAATGCATATGTTTAAAATTTATGATATATAAATCGAACTCATATTGGATTATCCAAAGTTATTTGCGAGGCTTAAGCATTCGCATTAAATGAAGTTAAAATTTAACGCAGCAATAAAAAAAGTGCCCATCTAAATTAATTATTTTGCTATTAAAATTAAATTAATGTTCACGCACCTAAAGCGCTATAATCGCCTACAATTATTATGATAATAATGGATAAACTAAATAAACGCAATTTCAGCTGATTTTATTCGCGTTTATTTATGAATGCATAAATAGCCATTTATTAATAAATATAATATATCTATCTGTTTATACACTTTAAATATATATATTTATTTTTATTAAATTATGTTTGTTCGAATCTGTTTTGGGTCAATATTTATGAGCATTGACAACCTTTTTTGTGCAATTCATTAAGCCGGGTCACAAATTTGTGACAGTCGAACGATTTCCCCCTTTCGAACTAAAGGTCAAGCTGAAGAACATAAAAGACATTTGTGTCACATTTAAAAATGTGAATAGCGACATTTATTATGCTCAGCACACACACACACACACACACACATGAGGGAAAAGAAGAAGAAAGCAACCTTAACTCAAATGATTAATGCTTGCTTTGTACTATTGAAATCTTTGTGGATGGACCCTTTGTCCAGAGACATTTGCAATAATGTAAATGAGCACGTTAGAGCTAAAGTGAATTTCTTGTGAGAAAAATTGCTCAAGTTGAATGAAGAAAATTTTCAATTTTACCAAATCAATTTTCATTAGGAGCTCAAACGGCCTGTGTCGCCCGCTGTGTCGTTAAAAATATTCTACAGCATTTACCCAAAATATTTCTCGCATGTGAATGCACACATACACATATGAGAGCACTCTCTCTCCCTTTCTGTGTGGTAAAATTTACTTTTGTTGGCCTCGTCCAGGGAGTCGTTAAAATGCAGTTTAGAAAAACCCCAATGCCACCAAAGACAAAGTGCCTGATAACGAGCGCTCTGGACATTCTCTCGCGCTGGCCTTTAGCGTTCGCATTTTTTTCAAATGCCAAAAATTTACCATTCTCTAAGCATTTTTTATTTTATTTTTTTTGTTTTTTTTTTTTTATTTTCTGTCTGGATTTTTTTTATGCGATAATAAAATTCATAGCGCCTGCATATAAAATCAACTTACTGACCAGCAACAGCATTGCCGCACACACATGCGACTAAGCTCTAGCTGCACTGCACAGTGAGTCGGGATGTGGTTGAAAAGGACTTGAATTGAATAACCTAATAAAAGTCAATTGTTATGTAAGTTACTGACCAAGCTAATTTCCTAAGAAATATTCAAAGAAATTTTAAAATTTTCTCTTTTTTTTTTATTGACGTAGTTACTGACATGGTTTATATTCTGAAACAATTTAACTATTTGAATAAACTTATTTCAACATCTGTGCTAAGATTGTCAATAATCTACAGCTGTGAGAATTTTTTTTTTTTTTAATATTTGCCAAACGTCGAATTTATTGTTAGCACACCTGAAGCTTTCTATAAAGTATTAACATAAGCCTCAGTGTTAATCAATTGAATCACTTGATCAAACAATTCAAAAGTTAACTATCTTAGAGCTTTAATTGTCTAGAACACTAATAAATTAATTTATTTATTTTTTATCCAAATTGAATCGTTATTTATTTTGCATTTGTAAATACTTTGTTTTTGTTGTGTAATATTAGCGTATTGGATGATTAAATGAGAATATATTTCAGTGGATTATTCTATGGCTAAGTCTGCCGACAAGTATGTTGAATTGAATTTTTATATTATGCCTAGGTTTCAGTGGCTAGTTCAGTGTAGCTTAGCATTTATGAGGATGTTGATCTATTTTACTTCTATGGTACTTGAATGTTTATTCGTAAAGTTGTATTCGATATATTCAAATTGTTTTCTCTGCAGAGTTCCACTTTTGTATAATCAAAAAACATCTTCTTAACCTTGTCCTGAATTATATGTGTGTTCGGAAGGTTAGCCGTAGGATAAGTGACGTTATTCAAATTGTGCATTGTCTTAATTCTTTTCGATGTTTATAGATCAAATATTATTAATTGACTTATAAGTATTGGTGGCACAGTGTTGTATGCTTTTTATCTTTGTATAAGTTAAAAGTTTTATGTTTTAAGCTAAATAAACAATTTAATTCAGTTAGTCGCCAAATGAGAGCAATTAGTTAAGGCAGTGCTAAAAACTTCAAATAGGCTTCAATTGAAGTTTTAATATTTATATGTATAAGCTCAGCTAACTGTTTAATGAATATTACATAAAATATAATTTTAATACACTGAATATTCATTGCAATTTCCTGTATGCTTTGACCACTGTGCAACTGCAATACATATAGGTTCAGTTTTTATTGTATTTTTATAGACTTTTTACGTATTTATTTATATTTCGGCTCGGCCAGCTGTTGGAACACAATTTGATTTCCATCGGCTTAGCGCTAGGATTTTCTTAATGCCTACCCATGCACTGGACCTTTATATATGTATATACATATATATATCTCTCTCTCTCTCTCTCTCTATATATATATATATATATATATATATATATATGTATATATATGGTGTAATTTTATTTTATTCGTTAGCCCGTTTAAGCTCAGTTATGAATTCGAAGCTTTACTTTGATATAGTGTGGTATGTAGCTCAGCGAAAACATTCGCAATTGAAGTAAATAAATAAAATGAATTATGAATTTGAGGTTAATTTGAACAGAACAAAGCGTAACTAACTAACCGTTGAATGTTTAGCCATAATTATGCGCAATGCCATATAAAATATTCAAATTCTATTAGTGCAGCACTCACACGCATACACATACTCTTACAAAGAGATATTTAGTCATAAATGCGTGCGTGTGTGTGCGTGTGTGTGTGTGTGTGTGTGTGTGTAGGAGTGTGTGTGTGTATAAGCACACAGGAAAGTGGTGAAAATCTACCGCAATTAGACGACAAATCGTTTTGACGCCAACACTTCTAGTATCTAAATCCTTCTCTCTCTCTCTCTCTCTCTCTCGCTCTCGCACTCGCTTTCTCTTTATCTCTATCTCTATTTCCACGCACCACTTATGACGTCAACATGTTTTAATGTATGTGAGTGTATGTGTGTGTGTGTGTGTTTGACTGTTTATGTGTGTACGAGCATTAAAGCATGAAATTAATGCACAAGGCATAGCAAATAGCCCTAAGGACATGCGTGCCAGCGAGCTAGAATGGGACAGCAATATATATATATATATATATATATACATATATATATATTTATATATATATCTATATATAGAGAGAGAGAGAGAGAGAGCGAAATACACCAACATGAAAGAGAGCGTAGCACATTAATTTGTATGAAGCACTGAGCCAGGCAACCGCAGCAGCAGCCGCAGCTACTACTGTTGGTCTTATAAAAATTGTGGAAAGTAAATTTTTATTTTAGCCCAATGTTATGGCAGCTGAATTGCAGCGACGTCTGTGCTTTGTGTTTGTGCCTAAGTGCGATGAGGGAAATTTAATTTCTGTCACACATGCCGTATACGCAATTCAATTAAAGCATGAATAATTGCCTAGAAATCTTAATGCACATTTCCTTCTTCTTCTTCTTCTTCTTTTTTTGTGATATTGTCAAATACTTTGCCTTGGGCATCATTCAATTTTTGCTTGGCTTCTGCTTGATTTTCAAATGGAAACATTCTATGTCTTAGCACAAAGTTTTAGACACACATCAAGTAAAACGACAAACAATCTCTCAACACACACAAATAGACACAATGTTACCCAAAAGACATTAGACATGGCTTCAACTCAATATGCTCTGTATCTGTATTAGAAGTAACTGAAGCAAAAATCTAAAGATGGTCGCGTGAAGAAAGAGAGAGAGAGTGAGAGAGAGCACAAATACAAAATTTTTATTAATTTGTTTTTCTATTTTATTATTCATTATTATATTAATACAAAAATATTCTATAATTATTTATTAATTTGTTTTTCTATATTATTGTTCATTATTATATTAATACAAAAATATTCTATAAAAATACAGAAGAATTTGTATAATATTAAGGAGCATATTTCCTATAAATTATTTTATATATTGCGAAACATAAAAACATTTATTTCAAAAGTTATTCACAAATTTCATTAATATAATAATAAACAACATTTTTTTTTGTTTTCTTTGAATTATCTTTTAATAATTTCTAAGTAAAGTTTTATCCGATTTTACTCGAAATGTTTGAATAAATTTAACATTTAATATTATATAATAAATAAATAAAATGTATTTATACAAAAACAAAACTTTAAATATAATAAAGAAATGTATACAAAAAAAAAAAAACTTTTAATAGAATATAGAAATAATATTATTTATATAATAAATAAAATCAATTTCTCTAAAACTAATTTTATTAGTTGACAGATTTTGTATCTCAATTTTGGTCCTTGTTGATAAATACAATGAAAACATTTGTAACACAGCTCTCTCTCTCTCTCTCTCTCGCTCTTTCGTAAGGTAATACAATATATAACTCTTTTCTGACAGATTTTGAGAGCACTCAAGAAAATAGAATGGTTATTAAATTGTAATAAATTCATTTTTTCGTAGATGATTTTTGAAGTAATCAAGATAATGGAAATAAATCTTAATTATTTTTAAAGTCACATTGATAGATATCTTTTGCTACTGTTCATTATATTTTTCTGCCCGGAATACATAGAAAATGGCAATTCATATATATATATATATATATATATATATATATATATATATATATATATATATATATATATATATATATATATATATATATATATATATATATATTTTACACATTTTGGAAATATTTTATACTTTAATTGCCAACTTAAAATAAAACAAAAAAATTCAATAATATGTAGAATGGAATAAAAACAAATAAATAAAATGAAATACATAGAATCGCAGCGTTTAATTGTGATCAAATTCATTTTGTTAGTAAAGATTTTTATATTTGATTTTTGACTGAAATCTTGAAAATGTCAAAATATTATGTTAATATTATTTTTCTTATAATTTTTAGTTTATTTTTATTTTATTTTGTTTTTCCAGCTTACAATTTTATCTACAATATATATGTAAATATTTATGCTGGAATATTGAAGCAAGCAGCTCTGCCAAAAGTATTGAAGCTCTCTGCTTGACCACGCCTATTTGTTGATTCTTTATAACTGTTATTTGTAATGCTGTGGCTCTTCTGCATGATAGATAGATGTGTGTGTGTGTGTGTGTAAATTTTTCTGGTGTGAAATGTGGGAGGAAATATGTTGTGTATGTACATATATTGCATGCAATATGCTTTTGCATAGTTTCGCCCATTTATACAAATTTCTTTGCACATATTTTTGAGCTCTTTTTTGGTAAAGTTGTGTGTCGAGTGGAAGAACTTTTGTCGGGCCATCTCAGTCTTGTAATAGCTCTTCGATACGAGTTGTCCACTTGAGTTTGCATGCAACTCGCTCTGCAACATCCTCAAGTATATTTGAAACAACTTTCGAAACTGTGCTCCACTGTGGCTGTTGGCACTCGGCTATTTGCACTTAATGGCCGTTAGCAACATTTTAGTATTTCTATTACAGTTTTTATTTTATTTTATTCATTTATTTATTTTTTTTTTTTGCTGCATTTTGTGGCTATTCTATTTTATTCGAGTTTCGCATACATGACGTATACTTGATGCTGTTGGTTGGCCAAAAGTTTCAATGGAGTGCAAGAGTGGTCCATGGTGGGTTATGTAAATAGAGCATGATATGGTTTTTGTGTGGTTATGCAAATGTGGTCAAGCCATTGTTGTGTACTCCACAGCCATGGACCGTGGCTGGGATTTGCAGCACGCTCAAGTGGAAATCAAATATATTTCAAATCAACTATAGAATGTGGCATTTATTCATTCACTCATTTGCAAGGCTTAGCTTGGCAAAGGCAATTAAGTTGTTTTTTAAAATATGTTCAATTGACGAAGAAGTGGGCTTAAATTGGGAAAAATCAAAGACTTATTGGTCTTAAGAGTACTTCATAACTACTGTCAGCAGGCAGTATTAAAAATAAAACATATACTAAATACAAAGGCAAAAAAAAAAAATAAATAAATAAATGAAAATCAAACGAACCAGTTAAGACCGAGCCAGTAAAAAATGGCTCACATGCACACTCACACATGGATAAAAATATTTGCATAATTCCCGTGCGTATATGGTTGACATTAAGTTGCCAGCTGAAAGTGGCAGCGAGAGAGAGAGAGAGAGAGCGAAAAGGAGGGCGAGAGTTAAGCTTCTTTTGAGCTGGGCCAGTCGAAAGGAGCTGCCTCTGATCGCCCCGGCAATAATTCATTTCAGCATTTCGGTAGAGGAGCACCGGGACCAAACAATAAATCAGAGCTACGGCATTTTTTGGCCAGTTTGTGAAATTAGTTAGCTATGGCTACCTGGTGGGCTACCTGTTAAATGCTCGCACCGCATTGCAATTCTCATTCAGCTCGAATTCACACTTAAGTAATCTTATGTGCCTTTGCCGTGTATTTTTATCTCTATAAATATTTGATCAGGCTGCTTTGTATGCGTGGGCGTTTGATTGTGCCTCTATGCTGCTTTCATGTTTTCACACACTCGAAAAGTGTTCGCCCACAGACAAACACACACACACACACACACACACATACACGTTTGCACAATACATATTACATGTCAGCTTTGTTGAGGATTTCACTGGATGCTCTGTCATGCATATTTTATTGGTCCATAGTCGTACTTCCTCTCTCTCACTGAGTGCCTCTTGATTTTTATCTCCGTCTGGTTAGCTGTGAGTGCTCTGATTGCTGCACTTGATTATTGTAAAATATTTATGCAAACGCATAAGCCCGAAAAGTTGTTACCTTTCTAGTTGCTATTCAGCTTAGTTCTGTTACGGTATGGAATTATTTTTGATAATATTTAATGCTATTTGTTTAGAATTCAATTTAAAAAAAAAAAATTTACAATTTGATCAATTTTGAATAGTATTGGCTTTTTCCGTTTTCAATATATATTAAATTTACAATATTTTCCTTTTATAAATATAAATCAATATTTGTATTGAGATTTTATTTGCAATATGCTTTGCCCCGGTTATTGCTTAAATATTATAAATGTTAAATGAGCAAAAAATAAAAAATAAATAAATAAAATAAAATAAAATAAAATAAAAAACACAAATAAATACATATAAATAAAATAAAAAATAATTATACATTTTTTTGTTCTTCTGTTTTTATATATCTATCTACTAAATATCTTCCATAGAAATTAATTTCAATTTTTTAGTCAGAAAGTTAGATTAGTTTCAAGAAACCTCTTTGAACCCTGCTTGGATATTGGATATCTCTATATATCTCTTTCTATTTATCTGTCTCAATATACTAACAATATATCCATATCTATATTTCTTTATATTAATAATCTAAATCAACTTAATAAATCTGTGTTTAAAAACGTGCCATATCCGGCTGTCAAGCGATTTATATAAATTCTTTTGTATCTAAAAAAAAAAAAAACAAAAAAAAACTAATTTGACTACATTGAAATCTTTGACTAAATGAAAGGCCAAGCGAGCAAAGCTAATTAATCACACTTGACCTTTTTGGCTATTTGTTGCCTTTAAAATCACTTAACAAAGAGCGTAGCATTTGACTTTGACCAGAAAGCCAAAACACATTTGGGTTAAGCGTATCATTAGTATTTGAATATATAGAAAAATATATTTGAATATATATAATATATGGAAATATATAGAATATATAGAAAATATAGATATATATATATATATATATATATATATATATATATATATATATATATATATATATATATTTGAATATATAGAAAAAATATATAGAAATATAAACTAAGTAAATAATTATATATTTTAAAAATTTTTTTATTTTCTATTAAATATTTATTTTTACGTTTTTAATAATTATTGCAACTGTATTTTTTAATTAATTTTCATTAAATATTATATAGATATATACTATACTTATACTATTTATTTGACATATTGACAAATTAGTATTCTGCTATCTTTTATCTATATTATATTTTTGAGTATCTGAGTACCCTGATTTGCCCATTTTCTATGGGTTCAGGGTATAAAAAGGTAATACGAGACAAGACTTATTACTTCTACTTGTAGAAGTCTCATTCTGGAATCCACTAAAGCTGCCCCAGTGAAGAGGATTAATATATATATATATATATATATATATATATAGAGTATATAGTTGTATCACTTATTTTAGCTGAGCACAAGTTACACTAGCTGACATGTCTCCGAATCTCAGTTCCGAATCTCTGAATACAATAAGAGAATTTCGAGTAAATTGTTATATAATATTCACACATGCTTTGCGTTTGGTATTTGCTAGCAATTTGTATTGATTCGATTGCTATGTGCACAACCTGTATGAGCTCATTGTTACCTTACATTATTTTTCGTTGTGCTGGTCATTTTGGTCATAATCTGAGCATTAGCTGGCCGTTGGCATTGCCACATGTGAACAAATCCATACAGACAAATCCCAGTTTGCTTATTATTTTTAGTAAATTATGAAAACGATAAGCCTAATAGCCTAGGCGCTGCTTTGGCTCCTGCTTTATCCGGCAGCAGCAAGGACATGTGTTGCCTGGCTGCCCGGGGCAAACGGCGCTTGGAGGCGTAGCAGATAACGAACCAAAGTAAAATCAAATGGCATGAAAATGTTAGCATAGCTTTAGGCATTCGAATCGACTAAGCTGCTGCTGCTCCTGCTGCTGCTGCTCATGCTCCTGCTCCTGCTCTTGCTCCTGCTCCTGCTCCTGCTCCTGCTCCTGCTGCTGCTGGTGCTGCTGCTGCTGCTGTTCATGCTACTGCTAAGTGTGCACGTGTGTATGTGTTAGTGTGTGTGTGTGTGTGTGTCTGTCGACGCCATTTTGTTTAATATGCCAGCTGGCGACTAAGGGCACCGCATGCCAGCGATTATCTAAAAGACATTAGCATCCTCGCAGTTACCACAGTAATGTACTACAGCTTTCCAGCTTGTTTTAACTATTCAGAGGCATCTACTGTTCGTCTGCTCGCCTCATCATCGTCTACTCGTTCGTCCGTCCGTCCTTCTGCATGTAAATGTCCTGTTTTGTTTAGCAAATTCACACCGCCTGCCTGCGCATAGACTCTGCTCGCTCACAACTTTTAGACGAGCATATTTGTTATGTAGTCAGTACGAAGCCTTATATCCTATTTATATTCTGTATGGGCTCTTTTTATGAAATGTGAAGTGCCTTGGGATACAGACAGATAGAGATAGAGAGAAAGAGTGAGAGAGAAACAGATAGAGAGAGAGAGAGAGAGAAAGAGAGAGAGAGAGTGAGAGAAATGTAAAGAGAAAAAAAGAGATACAGAGAAAAAGAGAGAAGTATTTGTAAATGAATAACCTGCTTTGTTTAAAGGCAAACATTAGATTAGTTATTTCCATTTTTGGGTTATGGTGCCACATTCATTATTCAAATAATGTCTAGTGGTTCCAACTGAGTAACTAAAAAAATTCTATTGTCCGCATTTTTGGCAAAGAAAACAAGAAATAAGCACACACTCTATATAATTTGTTCTATTGGTCTGCTTTGTTTGATTTGCTTGACTGATCCAAACAAAGCGAAGCATGCACGACTTTTTAATATGAGCATTGAAGTCGCATATTAGGCAACAGCTGTCTAAACTATGCAAAACATTTTGAGTTGCTATATAAGCACTTGAGTTTGCGGTAAAAGTATCATTCACCAACTGATCTGAGTAAGATGGAAGTAAAAGTAATCGCACTAAGCTGTGCTCTCCTGGCCATATGCCTTTCGTATCTGCCTATGAGCGATGCAATCGCATGCGTTACCCCTGGAGTCCCCCTGGGCTGTACTGATTGCTCAGATCCAACTAACGCCGCAGAACCCGACTGCGTTACAACCTTGGCGCCAGAGACGCCTGCCGCCGGCGAAACCACAACACCAGCAGTACCAGCAGGCGAAACTACTACAGCAGCAGGAGGAGCTGGCACGAAGACAAGGAGGAAGCGCAAGTGGAAGGTGGTCAGGAAGGGTGGCAAGACAGTCATCAAGAGGCGCCGCAATCAACGAAACAAGTGGAACTTGAAGGGCTAATTGAATAAATAGATGTCGATAACTGATAACTCATCATGACCAAGAACCAAAACAACGAAATCAACCAAGTTTATAATATAAATAGCTATAAGAAATTGTTACAATCTGCAGATTAAATAAATTGAAATCTTCATACAAACAAGGTTCCTTGATCTGACTAGTAGACTAATGCGAATTCCTAGCAACAACAGTTGGAAAATAATGGGAATAATATTTCTTATACACTTTCATGTTTCAGATTTCATTGGTCTCGGAAACTCGAAATTGTATATGTAAATATTCAGTTAAGATTTATCAGAGACAAATAAGGTATCCAATTAAGAAAAAGCATACCAACAAGTAAAAAGGTTTCACTCGGGAGTATTGACTGCAGAATACAATGACTAATTAATCAGTAATATTGTCATGTTAATTTTTCGATATGCCATGAATCCGAATGGTATATATATAATAATTAAGTTGTTAAATTTTGAGTTTCAAGTTTTTATACTGTAGAAAAACAAAAAAAAAAAAAAATAAATAAATAAATAAAAAAAAAAACAGATTAATTCACAAGATTCAGAAATTTAATCACCATATTTATATGTAAGTGGGCGTATATATAACATTTGTAAAAGATGCAATTTGCTTCGCCACAAAAATATATTTTTATGCATATGCATTTTCCAATTTGCCATTTTCCAATTTGCCACGAGGCAAATGCACCCGATTTCAAATCGCTAGCTTCAATAGCATCGAAATAGTTTCCAGTCACACGGACTACGGATATCCGAATAGACGGATCAAAATGGAGCTAATTAATTGAAAATTCTATTGAATAGAACCATTTATAATCGCTGCTTAACATTGAGATGGTTACGTTAAGATAAGACATCGATATATAAATAATATCTCGTCTGCCTGATACATTCATATCCACAAAAATATTATACCGGTGCCATTAAAGAAGTGCTTTAAGTTTTTATTATTTTATTGCTCTTAATAAAGATTACTTTTGGATATATCATCTTATTAGTTTTTATCTAGTTTTCAGGATTTTGATGGATTCAATAATTCATAATTTTTGCATTGTGCAGATTATTGATGTCGAACAAAAATGATTAATTTCAATTATTGAATGATATGATTAATCGAAGCTAAACGATTATTAATTTCAATTGATCGACTGCATGTAATCGCTTAATCGTTCACATATTTTATGCCCACTAAACATGTATAGAAAAACGTAAATGCTCACAAATTATATGGTCATATTTATTTATTAAGTTTGCAATTAAGAAACAGAAACTTCAAAATATGTGCACTGGTAAATCTATTCCTTTTCTAAGTAACAATATTCTGAGCATATTTCCTATCGGTAACTTGCTAACCTCCTTCATTATTTTATTATAAACGATAAACTTTTGAGTTAAATAGTCAAACTTCACTTTTTGTTTGAGCTATGGTTAAAAAGTTTGTAGGGCTTTTCCACCCAAATACTGTGAGTAGCCATGCGATTATTTTTTGAAATAATCGTTTATTGTATCAATTAATCGCAACCCATTTTACGATATAATAAAATCGTGCAATGACTATTTGATGCACAATAATCGAATCTTTTGTTAATTAACTCAGATCAGTTGTCGTATATTCAATTGGACTTTGATATTCTAATTGTTGTTTCTTTTGCGGCGCATCTCGATGAGTCTCTATCCCCAGGTTTCTGTGCCTCCTGCTGCTGCTACCTTTTTATTCTTACCACAATTGGGTTCGAGTTTGTTTGTGCAAACAGTACAGCTCGGGTTTTGTATAGTTTGGACAGATGTTTTCAATATTCGATTTTAATCTTAATATGATGTCATTTGTATTTGAAAAGTTGGATCTATCTAATATTTACTCAACTGAAATTTATACACAATGAATTAACAAACTAAGTAGAAGGCATAAAATTTGGATATTCTATAATAATGTCAGAATCAATTAATTTATAAGGAATTTAATAGAGTTTTGTGCTTCGATAAGCTAAAAAAAAATAATGATTGATAAAGTTTATTTGTAATAAATATGTTGAATTCATCTCTTAGTATTCAATGTAATATTCATTTAAATTTGTATGAAATTGGATAGTTAACGGGTCTTATTAATTGACCAATTGACTTATTGGATTGCTGATGATAGGAAGCTCCCTAAAAATCAATCAATCAAATCTTCAATGACATCTACTAAGTATACCTTCAAAATCTTTGTTAGATCTAAGGAGGAAATCGTTTGTTACTTATGTAGCTGTCGCATTTCGGATTTCTAGCTTCAAAGCTTTGTAATAATCCTCTTATTTTCTTTTTTCCGCCTCTTTGAAGCTGTTATAACCTGAACCCATTGCAAATGGAAAAATGTATGTGACAGGCTAAAGGAGACGTCGCAGACCCCATAAAATATATATATTCTTTATCAGCACAAAAAAGTAAGACAATATAGCTCTGTCCGTACGTCCGTCTGTCCGTCCGTAGATGCCACGCCCGCTTCGCCAATAATTTGATATTAGAGAAATGAAATGAAATTTGGCAAAAAGACACATTTGAATGTTCCGAATGTTTCATAAAGATCATCCATCTAGAAATGGAGTTACAAGAGCCCAAGCCACAGTGCGTGCGCCTAGAAAAAGAATATCTGTTCTCTGCATGGTTTAGGGGATCTAGTAGTCGAGCAGCCTCGACTAGAGCCTTCTTACTTGTTTCATATAATTATGGATAAATCGCAGCAGTATTTATGTAGGTCTTTGTAAAAGATGCGATTTGCAACGCTTTCTTATTTCCATTACAAAAATGTGTATAGAAGCATTTTACCGTAAAGTTCTGTTTCAGATGGGTTTGTAAGGAGGAAAAGGGGAAACCATCGATAGACCATTTATCAAAAGTAATAGCGTCAGAGATAAGCCATGGAAAAGGCGCTGGTCAAACTAAAACCATTAAAGCGAATGCCGAAAAAGTGTTTGCTGCTGCAGGCTATTTAAAATTTATGGTTGCAGCAAGATGAACGTGAACACCATGAAGCTACTTAATAAACGAGACAGAAAACGACGTGCAAATATTTATTAATTGCAAATATGCAGTTAACAGCCAATGGCTGAGTGCGCATTGCTGCAATTCAATTAATAGCACATTAATCGGGCGAGGCGGATATGTGATTCGATCGATTTAATAGAGATTTTAATTAAAATTAATTTCATGATATTGTTTTTATTTCAAATAAGATTCGTTGTTTTCTTTTGCGCTGCACATTGAAGTGACTTTAAAAAAGTTTATGGGCCCATGTAAATCATTTTAATTATGCTCTTTATTTTACGAGCTTAAAAACAAACTAACGCATAAACATAAAAACCAAAATCTTTTTGAGGTCAGGCCTTTTATGGGCTGTCACATTATCTGCGCAAATCAAGTCAAACAAAACAAAATGAAATTATGCGGGCATCAAACCATAAATTGAGTCAAGCTCAGCCAGCAGACAGAGAAATAACAAAAGCGAAACTTTTATTTCATTTCTGTTTTCATACATCTAAGTGGGTTTGGATGAGATTTTGTTTGTGTTGTGTTTTTTTTTTTTGCGTAACTTTTATGCATGCTTTGATGCCACGTATCGAAATTGAGCTTCTGCTTGTGTTGGCTCGCTAGCAGGATAGCAGGAGCTTATAATGTGTCCTGCAAATGCTTCTCGTTAGCAGAGGAATAAAAAAAATAAAATAAAATAAAAGAAAAAAAAAAAATGAAAAAAAATGCTTAAAATTGAAGCTGAGTCCAACACCTCGCAAAGTAGATGCCAAAACAATTGCATTAAATCGAAAATAAACTTGCCAGCGTGTGTATGTGTTTGTGTGTGTGTGTGTGTGTATCTATCCTTCTCGTTCTATTTCGTTGCTTCTTAGATAGTGCGTATGAGTGATTTTTGCCCCCAACTTTTGTTTTGTCTAATGTGCAGTTATTTACTCACTTCGCTATCTCCCTTGCTCTCTTTCTCTCTCTCTCTCTCTCGCTCTCCTTTCATTGTGTGTGTTTGTCATGTCTTCCGCACGTTTGACTTTTGGGCATCGTTTAAGGTTCAAGCAAAACAACAAAATAAGCAACAAAAAAACTGTAGCATACTTTTGTGCGTATTGAATTTCCATTATTTGAGTATTTTGAGCTGAACCATCGATTGCATAGCTATTAGCATGCCCACGAGCAAAGAATTAAATCGACATTCAGATATTCTGCACATTAGAGAATTTTTTTTTTTATTTTCATTTTTATTTATTTTTTTGTTTTGCATTTAACAATTCGCTTAATTAACTTACCCAGCTGTTAATGGTATATGCATATATGTACATTTGTTTTCAAAGAGTGCAAATAATTATTAATTTATTGAATTCTGTTAATGTTGCAGCAGCAAAATTAATTGGCAATTAATGTCAACAACAGTCGAAAATGCCAAACGAGATATAAACTTGGTTGACACTGTGGCGGCAGGGGACCAAAAACCTATTTGAAAATGCTCGTGTCTGTTTATTATTGGATATACGCAGATAATGGGAGAGTGTGAGAGAGTGAGAGAGAGTGAGAGAGGTAGAGCAGCCGTGTGTGAAACACAATTAAATTATATAATATAATCAATTTGACGTGTGTTGAAAAGAATGCATAATTAAAATGAGCAAATGAACGTATTTCAATTAACCTGAACACTGATAACTAAATGTTTCCATCTAATCGAGAGCTGAACTCGATAAATCGTTGTATATATTTATGTGAAATTCAAGACATAAATCAGAAATGTCATATAATTTCTAAAGTTTCAGCTTTACTTACACATATACATATATAATATTGCACTCGTGTGCCAGAATTAGCCATTAGTCGGAGCCATAAATTCTACACTCTGCTAAACATATTAAGTGGGCAACAACTAAGTCTGGCTCTTCAGGCCATAAATATCAATAAGCACCCTCAATGTTGTTGGGGGGTTGCTATGGGCTTTGCTTTTAGCCAAGACAATTTGGTCCATTAAGACTTTTAATCACCATCGTCATGTCTATTAGCCAACTGCACAGCTCTGCAACATGTAATAGTGTGTGAAAAATAATAATAAACTCGCGCAATCAGAAACCAGTTGACAAAGACACACGAACAGACATATAAGATAATAATTAATTTGAATGTTGGTATTTTGTGTTTCCCATTGAATTGGAGTGAGTGCACTAAACGTGGCTAAAGATCGCCATTTTCATGGCTTATGAAGCATAGCAAAATAATTATCCATAATTGTGGGCAACAGTTTTTGGTGGTTTGTTTTCATAATCTTTTTGAGCTTTCGGACCAGTTCTAAAACAAAAAAAAAATTGCTGTTCAAGCTGAAGTAGAATAAATTAAAGGGTTTTTATTAATTAATTTATTTTTTTTATTGAATAAGGGTTAATTAAAAAATATGTGTTCACTTTATGCATACACAATAATGCATGCATACACATTAAGATTGAGTTTAGTGTAAAGTCTTTAATAGAGGCTGCTTATTTGCTATAGAAACAGTTTTCATTTGAGCTGTCAGTATTTTGACATATTTCTATTGAAACTTCGCTCAATTGACTTTTCAAACACTTGACAGCAGCCACCCACTTGAGCTGTAATCAAGGTAACAGTCGAGGTGTCAGTTTAATCAGAGAACTAATATTGTATCTCATTTTGAAAGCATTTTCAATTAGACTAATAAAGAGAAAGAGAGAGAGAGAGAGAGAGAGAGAGAGCGCGAGTAAAAACATATACATATAATAATACAAATTATTTAAATAACCTTTCTAAACATTGATAGTATAAATAGATATTTTTCCTTTTGACTTTTTCTCTTTCTGATATTATTAATATTTCATGCAAAACTTTAATGAAGCATATAAAAGTAAAATATTTAATTTCTAAATAATTTATAATTTTATTTTATTTTTATTTCTATTAAAAATATAATAATATAATAAACAATAAATAATTATATAATTTGTATTATTTATAATAATGTAATAAATAATATTATAATATAATATTATCTTAGTTTTTAATAATACAAATTATAATTGGTTTTTTTTTTATATATATATTAATGAGTTAATATTATTATATTCTATTTTTTTTTTAATATTTTTTTATGGCAACTTTTTGTCGTTATTTTAATGCATTTTTATATTAAAATTAAAATTATTTAGTTGATTTAATATCTGTATTGCCAATTTCTTTTTAACTTAAGTTCTCAGGGATTTTATTCATGTGGCTTAGTTGGTTACTGTGGCTTAGTTACTGGTCTTGGATCTGCATAGCTTACAATTAATTTAATTTAATCTTATATTATAATATAATATGTTATACCACATTTTAATAAACAGCAATTTCCCTCTAAATAAGATCTAGGTGACTTTATAAAACTCTAAATATATTAGAAGATCCTTGATGTGAGCCTGATACTTCAAATTTAAAAATATACTTATAAAATAAATTTTTAATCATTTAATACAAAAAACCTATTTCAATTTTTAGCAATAAAATTGTTTAAGTAAAAAATACTGCTTTAAGTTTATTTAATTTTCATAGTGTGGCTAGAGTAGTCAGCGCTTTATGGCAGCTTGCTTATTTCTTTATTATTATTTTAATTTTTTTTTTTTTTTTACAATTTATCTCTGTAGTTTCTGCACTTGCACATGTCCACACTGCACGCAGACACGCACATATGCTTGCATTCATGTCTATATATGTATGTGTGTACAGAGTTGAGTTTCCTTCGGCTGCGCATTCATGTTCAAGTGTACGCATGTGAGTCGCATTCAGTGCGCAAATTTATTCATTCCAGCAGACAGGTTGCTCTAATTATGCATGCCATCTTCGTTCGCTGGCAGCTGAAATGCATGCCTGCGGTAGGCTGTGATTTATTTTAAATTTGTCGAATACACCTAGGCGGCACATTTCTTTATGCTCTTTTGCTACAATAAAGGGGAAACGGGGATGTATGTCTGGGTGAGGATGGTTTGTGAGAAGGGAGAGCTGCCAATTCAGAGTCGACGCATGTTAGAGAATGAATGAGATTAAGTGAGAAATATGAAGAGAGCAAAATACAGGGCTTTAAAAGAGCTTTAGTAAGATCATTTTACATAAAATATATTTTTTTAAATTAAGGAGAAAGTGAGAATGTTCTCTATGAAAATATAAGAGGGATCCAAAGAGAGAGACAAAAGCAGAAATACAGCGACAAAAAGAAAGAATCGGAGAGAGAGAGAGAGAGAGAGAGAGAGAGAGGGCCCGCCTTAAAAATGTAGGTAAACAAAATTAAGGAATTATAAATAAATAATATTGCCGTAAATAAGAAAGAGATTAACTAAAGAGAAAGAGAATTAATGCGAGTAAAAAATATATATTAAATAAATAATAAATAAAAATAAAAAATATATTTAAAAATAGTATTCTACTTTTTAAATTACCTCTTAAATGAAAAAATAAATAAATAAAAAAATATTTTAAAATATTTTTCTGCTTTTAAAATGATCTATTCAATAAAAAATAAATAAAAATAAAAAATATTTTTCCGCTATTGAAATTATCTCTTAAGTAAAATAATTAAACGATATGTTTAATATGATAAAATTATAGAAAAACAGGGAGATTATTATTATTATTATCAGGAGGGACTTGAATAAGAAGCGATGAATAAAAATGAGCTGATTCGATTACTGAGAGATCTAAAATATGAACTAAGTTTCAAGATCTGTTGGCATATTCCATGATTAAAATATTACAATTTATTAAACAAAATTATAATGTGAAATAAATGTCTATATGAATTTCAATTTAAGCATTCAACTCAAACTAAATAGTTTAGTTTAAATTATTGATGACAATGATGATGACTCAGAGCACTTTAGTCAATCTAAATCTAAATAGAAATAAATACGTTGTTCTATTAAGTTTTATATATATTTATTTTATTATATATTTTCTCATAAATTGAAACCGAGCAGCTTAATAAACTGTAATTGAATTTTAATTGATTAAACTAACTAAAATGATTGAAGCATACTAATATTCATACTAATTCGTTCAATCAGTTTTATATTTCATCTACATATATCATCTTAATGCCGAAGGCTCTTTATAATTATACATTTCATTAATTCTTATGAATGTTCAAGTTGAAACTTTCAGTTAAGTAAATTCACAAATAGTATCTGTTCACTGTTTTAGCTTCAATTATTTCATGTTGTTGATTAATTTAGCTTTTAATTGAAATATCTCGAGATATTATATGCCAACTTCTACAACTCATTTCCGAAATGAATAATTAAATCCTTTGTGTGCAGAGAGCTTGCTTGGTTTTAATATTGGTTTAGCTGCTCTGCACATGCATGCATACATAAATGTGTGTTATAGTACATATACTTATATATGTATATGTATATGAGGTCATATCATTAAGTAATTTGAGAACTCTTTATTATGAAGCCCGAGTGGGCTTTTATGGCAGCTCGGTAATTATACAAATGTATTTCAAGGTTGGTTCGAGAGCATTTCCATTTATTTATTTTTTGTGCACGGGCATAAATTATGGTCGGGGCGTGGCAGCTGGGTGTAAGCATAAATCATAACACTAAGCAAAAAGAAAAAAAAAATGAAAGTAAAACGAATGAAATAAAAGTAAATAAACAGGAGAAAACAATTTGCACATAAACAGCATAAAGGAATGCCTGCCCTGCCTTTGGGCCTGATGCGAGAGTGTTTTTTATGCGTCGCGAATTTCCTTTTCATTTTGTTTTTTTTTTTTTTACTGGCAGCAAATAATTTATTAGCTGGACTACTTAAGCCACATGGCCAAAAAGTGTGCGCCTGGGTGTAAATCAGTTAAAGTCAATTTTGTGGCTCCAGCCTCCTGCCTGCCGCCTCCTGCCACATCATTTGGAAGGCAAATCGATTAGAAAATTTAATTAGGCTCGCAAGACAGCTCAGCATTCACAATTGATTAGGCAATCTAATTGAACTTGCGGCGACTCTCAGCATTTTCGCCTTCATCATCATCATCATCATCATCATCAGCATCATCATTATCATTGTGAGCAATATGAGTATCAATCAAACGAACGCCTTCAGGTATGAATTCAATTCTCTTGAACAATTCTTCACGCTGTCAATTTTTTCACTCACTTTTGATGCGTGTCAAAATGAGTTCAGATATTTGTAGGCGTCGAGGGCGTGGTTCATCTTGAGCCCAACACAATTTCGGCCGTTTGAACTCGAGCGGCCTGATATAAATTCACAGTTTTATGCTTATTTATTTTTTATACATATATATTTGATGTGCGTAAATATATATATATATATATTTTTTTTTTTTGGGCCAGCTTTCGAGATTGGCCATTCGGGCTTAACGGGCATTAGCAGGGCATTTGATTGATTAGCTTCTGCTCTCAGCGATTCGGGATTAATAAGACGACTGGGGCAGCCAGACAAGGCTGTTGCAAAATTGATTTTTAAAATTAGATTGCAACGTTATGGGAATTTCAGAATGGAATTCACAATTGAAATTGTTTGATTGAAGAGCCTTTGGCCGTTTCGCGCTTCAATTTCGTATTTCATTTAAATTTTTAAATTGTATTTTTTGCTCTTTTTATTTTTTTTTTTGTTATGTTGGATAAAAGTTTTGCCAGGCTGTTCCTAACCGGGACTCCGGACACCCGGCTAGGATAATTGAGTTATGCAATTAGGCTCGAGTCGGGCCTCTCAACATAGCAGCTTGATTTAATTTAACAATGAGTAACAAAGTGTAGTTAAAATGCCGTTGCCTATTCATAATTTGGCAACCACGAAAATACCTTAACAAATTGCTTCGAAACACTTTGCCTGGGGCTAGCTTTAGCTAGCTAGCTAACCTTGTCCGTAAAGTCCGGGTCAAATTTACCTTATCAATCAGGCTGCGTGACGCGAACAAAAACTCCATAGATGAGGCCCTGAGCCTGGGCAATGGTCCCTACAAATTTTGGACGCGCTCAATCAAGCGCTAAGTCCGCAACAGTTGCTAAGACCCATTGAAGTTGGCTTCGCTAAACTTTCACCTGCTGTTTGTTGTTACTGTTATTGTTGTTGTTGCTGTTGCTGTTTTCCTTCCCCTTTTGCAGCTTTGTCTTTTGTGTCTTGTCCACCTTTTGACTTTAGCTGCGCAAAGTTTTGCGGCCCCGTTTTGTGGCGCTAATTTGTTGTTGCACGTGGTTCGTCCCAAATGGAGCGCGTCATTAGTTGGCAGCGGTCCACCTTTGCTGTTTGGCTCTGCCTCGGCCTCCTTGACTCTGACTTTGATTTCCCCCCTACGATTTATTATTAATTGGCCGCAGGCAAAAAGTTCGCCTCGCCTATTTGTTGCTGGCAAGTTTCGCCAGCTACGTGTATTTCAATTATTAACACTTGTGCGCCAGCATTTCTTTCCACTTAATTGTTTAATATTTTACAGCAATTTCAGGTTTGGAAAAACTTCCATTTTGGCGTTTATTATTTGCATAAATACAGCATAAATATTTTCTATTTAATTAAAACTTTTCCTTTTCACATTGCAGCGCCCCACGCCACGTGCAATAAACAACAACTTCGGGGTGTCAACATGATTGACGGTGAGTTTCTGTTTTAAATAGATTGTTTACAAATTACACACTTTTAATAAGGGATTTAGAGGTGGAAAAAAATTCAAATTAAAATATTATGTATACGTAATTTAGTGTTAGTGATTGGTGACGAGGTATTTGAAAATTAAATTGTTTACACTTTATTATCAGAAATATTATAATTAAATATGTTAATATACATATTTTTTAATATGAATATTAAATGATAAAAAAATAAATAAAAATATTAATTTATATAAACATAAATATATTATTATAAACATTTTTTTTATATTTATATTTTATTTATTTTCTATATTAAAATATTATTATTATTCATTGTGCACACCAGTTTTCTTATACCTGAAATATTTGTTATGATATACTCAATGCTTACATATTGTCAATTAATTTATTGATTAATTATTAACAAATAATGAAGTATATAATTATTTTATTTTATTTGATTTTGAAAAAAAAAATATATATATAATTATATATATAATATATATATAATTTTATATATAATATAATAGTTTATGCTTCTTCTGCAAATAAATAATAAAAAATATATTGTCTCAGAAAGTATCTATTTTTATATTCTTATATTGTATGTACAGTTTATAACTTTAGTAATTATCAAAGAAATACTATTGAATAAAGAAAATTTTTTTACTCTAATAATGTTTATAAATAAATTGAATAATTTTCAAATAAATACTTATAACCAATTAAAAATAAATTTACAGAATAGCAAAAGTATTATTCTATACTTTCATTACTCGAATAATGTTAATATATAAATTTATTTTAAATCACAAATAAATACCTCTATTATTTAAGTATATTAGAATTACTAAATATAAATAAAAATACAAATATATGTGTATATATTTTTTTATGTGATTTATATATTTATTCATATTCATTATAAAGTTAAGATATAATATATTAATTTTGTTTGGTTAATAATTCAATATATTTAACTATTGAATATTAAAGAAACTAATTTAATATTTAAGCCGTAATGCGCATACAAACAAAAATTATTATCATGATATTTTTTTTTTACCAGCTCTTATTATAATCAATTGCAAACATTGATTCAATATTTAACTTGAGAGTTTTGGTCAAACTAGAACAATGGCTTTTTAATTGAAAAATGTTGCACACAATGTAAATAAATGATGAAATTGCGCTTTTTAACGAGCCAAAAAAAAAAAAGTGAAAAAATAAAAATATATATAAAATGGACCGAAATGCATGCATAAAAAATAGATTAAATATTAAAATTAAATTAATAAAATATGCAAATATAATCAATATAAAACATTAAGATTGGCGCAAAAAAAGAAAAGCGTGTGTAATTATTATTAATGCTTGCCTTATTGGAATTTAATTAATTTCGCCAAACATATTTCAAATAAATGGCATTGTTTTCAATTTTAAATAGTCAGACACACAGACACACATATAAATATATTAATATACATCTGTGTGTGTGTGTGTGTGTGTGTGTGTGTGTGTGTGTGTGTGTGAGAGAGCTCTTGCAATAGAATTAAAGCGCTTTTCGCTGCGGTCACAAATCGCTTTTAATTGTTGCCGCTGCGGCAACTGTTGGTGTTGTTGTTGTTGCTGCTGTTATTGTTGCCCAACTAGGCATTAAATAACGCTACATACAACAACAAACGTTTGCACTTAAATGGCAACAACAACGGCGAAAATTGCATTGCATTTAAGCGGATTTATTTTTGGTTTTGTGCGCTTTTCCAATTGTATTTGCTTATGCTTTAATTTAGCATTGAATATGCAAGCCGGCAACTTCAATCTGTGCACAAGCACATGTGCATAAGCATATGCATATGCATATATATATATATATATATATATATCTATCTATGTATATGTATATACGTGTGTGTAGCCACGCCCACACACGCAGGCATCAATTGGCTCATGCAAACAGCAGCTGCAGTCTCAGCCCTGGCTTCTGGCTTGACTCTGCCCTCTATTTTGTAGCATACTTTTGTGCTGTTTGCATTTTGTTGCTCTTCGCGGGGCAGCAGTCGCTGCCGCAGCCGACAACGACAACGACAGCGGCAGCGGCAGCGGCAGCACTAGAATGGCAAAAAGTGCTTTGTAAATACGCAGCCAGTCGCGTCGTGTAGTATTTAGAGAGGCGCAAGTGCTGCCTTCAGCCAACGCTCGAACCAGTTGCTGCTTCTATAATTGTGCTTTGCATATGTGCGTGTGCGTGCGTGTGTGTGTGTGTGTGTGTGTGTGTGTGTGCAGGCTGTTTGTATAGCAGCGTCTTTTTATGAACTTGTTACCAATCTAACGACCTTTTTTGCTTTGCCCGTAAGCCCCTGCTGTTGTCGTTGTTGTTGTTGCTTTGCGGTGGTTGGCAACGTTTATTCTAACCGAGCGAATCATATGTTTGTGCATAACAAATATTTGCATACTTTTGGGCTGCTTATAAAAATAACATAATTTGATTTTGAGCAGAGGATGTGCAAATGTGATTTGTGCATATGCTAAAAGTGTGTGTGGGTGTGTGGGTGTGTGAGTGTGCTTAGCTCTCAGTCAAGTGCCTAACAAATGCTTGAATAGAAAAATGGCATCAAAATAGATAAAAAAAATCATTCTCGAAATACAAAATAATTCAAGAAATATATATAAGGAGAAGAACTCTTTTAACCATTGCAAAATAAAATATAAATTTCATTACTTAATACTTATTTCAAAAATATTTGCAAATAAATAAAAGGAGAAAAAGATTAAAAAAAATAAAAATAATAAATATTTAATTATTTATAAAATGCATAAAAAATAATTCAAGAAATATATATAGAGAGTAGAACTCTTTTAAGCATTGCAAAATAAAATATAAATATAATTTCAATACTTAATACTTATTTACAAATATTTGCAAATAAATAATAAGAAAAAAAATATTTTAAAAAAATAATAAAAAATAATTAATTATTTAAAAAATGCATAAAATATAATTAAAGAAATATATATTAGGCATTGCAAAATAATATATAAATATAATTTTTATTTACCAATATTTGCAAGTAAATAATAAGAAAAAAAATATTTTAGAAATAAAGATAAAAATATTTAGTTATTTATAAAATTCATAAAAAATAATTAAAGGAATTTATATTTAGAGAAGAACTCTTTTAAGCATTGCAAAATAAAATATAATTATAATTTCAATACTTAATACTTATTTACAAATATTTGCAAATAAATAGTAAGAAAAAAATATTTTAAAAATAAAAAATATTTAATTATTTATAAAATGCATAAAAAATAATTAAAGAAATATTTATTGAGAGAAGAACTCTTTTAAGCATTGCAAAATAAAATATAAATATAATTTCATTACTTAATTACAAATATTTGCAATTAAATAAAAAGATTAAAAATATTAAAAAAAAAAAATAATATAGAAATATTTAATTATTTATAAAATGCATAAAAAATAATTTAAGAAAAATATATAAAGAGACGAACACTTTTAATATTGCAAAATAAAATATAAATATAAATATAATTTCAATACGTATTTACAAATATTTGCAAATAAATAAAAAAGATTAAAAAAAAAATACTTAGTATTTCAAAGCAATAGAATTTTCCAGCAAATAAAAATCAGTCCTAAAATTAGCTCTGGCATATGGAAATTAGTTGAGAGTTTGACAATGTTTCCATTTTGAATTTCCTGTAATTTCAAGGCAAGAATTCGAGTTTCGAATATGTGCTAAATGCTTCGTACGCATATTGGTCGAGCTGCGCCAGCCTAAAAGCATGCAACACAAAAAGAGGCAAACAGAAACACAACTTTTTCCGGGTAGGCTGTTTAAAAGTTCGGACTTCAGTGGAGAGCTCATTAATTATTCATAGTGTTGAGCAGCAAAGTGTTTATGTGGCAAACGTTGCCCACAAAATGAACAGCATTTGGAAGCAAGGACACACAGAGAAGGGACCAAAACCAAAACAACCTGGCAAAAGAAAAGAGCTGGAAGGACAAACAAAATTATGCAAATTTAACTTTTTTCTCAACATAAAAATAAACTAGCTAACAGTGGAAACAGAGGCACAGCCCAAACCCTAGCCCAGTCCTGCCCTACCCCATCCTATATAGAAAATTGACAATATTGTTAACAGCTTCTTTTAGAGCGCAGCTGATTAGATCGAAATCGAGCAGTTGCCTCAATCGGCTGGCCACGCCCACTGCTCTCAATGGAATATAGGGAACAATCATTTGTTGTTGCTGTTGATGTTGTTGTTGTTGTCGCAACAACAAATCCTTACGTGCTAAACGCACATTCGACAAACAGAACAGAATAGAATTTGCTTTGCCTTGTCAACTGCCATTTGTAAACATTGGGCCGGCTGTTAATGGTCAAATTTTAAAGCTTTTTTTTTTTTTTGGCTCAGTCCTCACGTACCCAGGATATATATAAATATGTGTGTGTGTGCTCATATGTTTGTCTGTGTATATGCGGCTTTTGTGTAAATCGTTATTGAATGCCTAAAATTTCGAATTGCACCCAGGGCGACAGTTTGTGTGTTTTGTCTGTAAATGTACAAAGTCCAAGTGTATGTGTGTGTGTGTGTGTGTGTGTGTGTGTGTGTGTGTGTGTGGTAGGGTGTTGATGATTTGTTTTGTGATTTGAATGCAGCAAAAGGATTTTAGTTGATGTCCAGCACTTGCGTGCATTTAAGTGCCAATTGGGGAGTAATCTTTAGTGCGGCCACTGATGGATATATCCATATTATACTAAATTGCCTTTTGTTCAATTGATGAAACTAATACAAATAAATCGAGTGTTTCAAGCTTGAGAGAAATAAGTAAAATTTAGATGCAAACAATTAAACAATATTTAAATTTAAATTTTTTTTATATTTTATTTCATGTGTGATTCTTTACTTTAAGAAAGATCAATTGGCATTTAAACTCAGATCTAGATATAAATAGACAATAAAATGTATTAATAAATATACATAGTAAATATCTATATTTTATAAATAAAGAACAAATTGTTCAATAATAATCTTATATATTTTATTTAACATTATTTTTTAATTTATGTGAGTCTTTACTTTAAGATAACTTGCTTAAAGCTCAGATCTAGATATAAATAAGCAATTAAATTTGATGAAAAAAGGAAATATATGTATTTTATAAAAATAGTAAACATTTTTCGATAGTAAGTTTATATATTTTGTTTATTATTTTTTTTTTAATTTTATTTGTGAATCTTTATTTTAAAATAACTCAATTGGCATTTAAGCTCACATATAGATATAATTAAACTATTTAATTTAATAAAAAATGTGCAAAGTTAAAATAAGTATATATTTTATAAAAAGAGACAATATTTTTCATTAGCAATTATATATATATATATTTTTTTATTTATTTTTTTTTTATTTTACTTTATTTTATTTTATTTTATTATATTGTATTTTATGTGTGTGACTTTACTTTAAGATAACTCGATTGGCACTTAAGCTCAGATCTAAATATAAAAACTATAAAATTTATTTTAAAATATACAAAATATATATAAATATATATAATTATATATTTTATAAATAGAGCAAACATATTCAATAATCAATTTTAAATATTTTTGGGTTATTCCTTTACTTTATAATTATTAAAATTTAAATCAATTATAATTTTATATTTAATATATTCGTATTATTACCTTATTTTATTATGAAAATTATTACAAAAAAAATTTTTTCTATAAATTTAATGTAATCTTAGCATGATCTTAATTGTTATAAAATTATTACGTTAAAAATTTTAATTTTCGTTAAAATTAATAAAAAAAGAAAAGAAAAATAATGTAAAAATTACAAAACAAAACAAAAATTTATAAAATAGATTTAGTTGAACAAGAAAAATATTATTTAAAAAAAATGTTGTTTAGCTTGTGCAATCAAGTACATTTTCTTTTTATAAATTAAAAAAAAATTTAATTTAATATTTTTTTTTAATAAATAGATTTAGTTTACATTTGTCGATTTTTTTTTTACAAATTTAAAAAATATATTTTTTATATATTATATTATTTCGATTGGTTTATTATATCACACAAAATAAATGTAATATTTTAAATTATTTTATTTTTAATAACATAATTTTAAGAAGTTCACTTAAATTATAAACAAAATATAACTTAAATATATATTTACAACTCCAAAAAAATCTTAATTCTGAGTAGATATGTTTGTTAAATACATTCATTTAAATTTATATTAATAATTCCACAAAATAATCTTAGTTTTCAGTAGATATATAAATAACTCCTTCTATCTGTTTGTATGAGCCTCGGGATCTCTTGAAGTTACAGAGCTAAATAATAGAAATGCTAAATATAAATTCCTCAAACTCCGGATAATAATCAATGAAATTTGATTTGGGTTTTCAAGCAAAACTATTTTAAAATTAGAACTGGGCAATTTGTTGCTTCTGCAATAGGTTATCGCAACAGTTAGAATAGTTCATTATGAGTTTAATCTGAGCCTATATCAAATGAATGAACACAAAACTGTCTTCAAACGAAATGTGAAACATATTGCTTGGATAGCTTTGCTAGCTGGAGGGCAACAGATGTTGGGCAAGTGTAGGTAAACAATGGTCACATTGATTAGGGTCAGAAAATGTTGTTTGCAGACGCAATCAGATTGTGGCCAAGTTATGTGAGTCCTTTAAGTTGTGGCCCACAACATTTGCATTCGTCTGTTCGAAATGGGTAAAAGTCGTCCAAGTTGTTAAGCAGCTTTCAGTTTTTGGCCAGCCAGCACTGGCATATATTAGGCCTATGCGACTCGTAACTCTGCTCCACATTTGCCTAGTTTGACCAGCAGTTGAAACTATAAAAAGACTTTTATTCTTTTATGCTGCTTGAGTTGGAGTGTGCCTTGGCATTCACAAAAGTTATAAATTGCTTGTTAGTTCAGTTTTGACAGTTTTGTTTCAAAAGATTGCCAACACACAAATACATATATGCATGTATGTATGTATGCATGCGTGTGTGCGTGTATGTGTGTATGTGTGTATCGTTAGATTGCTTTAAAATTTTAATATTTATTAAATGGTCTATGACTTAATAATGGAAACATTTAAACATTTTGTCATATTAAATGCTGTGCAACATGGCGTATGCGTAATGAATATGAATGTAACACTTTAATCCAATTATTGCAAAAATGCAACAAATTTAATTAGATATGCGTAAGTGAGTTTTTATTTGACAACATAAAACAACATTTTGGCCATTCATTTAATTACAAATTTCTAGACTAGCTATTTCGTGACTCTATTGGCATTCAGGCCATTCACATAAACTCAATTCGTTTCGATTCAATTGGATTGAATTTATTTAGGTATATATATGTATATGTATATGTATATGTATATATATCCATGACCAGGCGTGCACGTCGAAGAACTTTCTTAATCAATAATTTCACACAAATGCAAAAGAAGTCCAAGCTCAGCCCGACGCATCCAGCCCTCATCGGGTATCCGGTTACTTGCCAGACATTCGCACTCATTTAACAATTTCACGCTTCGTTTAGGCACCGTGCGCGGCAGCAACGAGAGGCCCGAGGCACGAACGGACGCGTTGCGTTTTTGATTCGACCAAATATACATATATATAACTTTATATATATAGAGGAATATATATATATATATATATATATATTTTTGAGGCTCTTTGCATCAAAAGTTTTTGGGTAAATAAATGGGGATTTGCATGGTTTCTCTTAGTTAACCCTTTCTCGCCCGGTGTGCGCGCTTACAGTTTTACTGATAACCCGTCGACATGCTACTCGTAGTTGCCATTCACATCGTCGTCGTCGTCGTCGTCCTCGTCCTTGCTGTAATCCTCGCCCTCAAATGTTGAGGGTTGAGCGCGCACAGTTTTCCCTCAACGGAAATGATGACATTTCGTCCAACTTTGTGCAGTCGCATAGAAATGCGGCAAAGGGCGTTGTCTAAAGGTGTCTAAGAAGACTGTATAGAAAAACATTTTGCGTCGGTTTGTTTGTGTGAGAAAATGAAAATTTTCACTTGCCGCCACAACGACGAAACGGAAATTGTTGAAATGCTGCGCGTTTTGTGCGCTCGGCTGCCACAAAATTGAAATTGTGGCCAAATGTTGTCGCCATCATTTTTATTGATTTCCTCTTGCACAGCAGAGACGCAGCTACTACTTTCGTTTTATTTGACTGAGTGCGGTCGGAAGGAAGGTAGCAAAACGTTATTATCAATTATCATTTATTATTGTTGTGACATTTTTCTGCTCAGTCGGGCTGCTTGCTATTCCTTTTACCTATTTTCTTCTCTCTTTGTTTTTTTATTTCCTCTCAGACTATTTGTTCATCTTTTATTCTTCTTGTATTCGATTTCTGCAGCAATAATATTGTTGAGCAATTTTCTGTGTTGCAATAATTGAATGGGAGCAATCGTCTCTACTCTTCGTTTTAGTCACACAAAAACAAATGTATAAGCCATAAATAAAAAAAAAATAAATAAAAAAATATCGTTTGCATCGGCCGGGAATCGAACCCGGGCCGCCCGCGTGGCAGGCGAGCATTCTACCACTGAACCACCGATGCTTATGATTTATCTGCAAATCAAAACAGATTTTTGACTGACAAAATTATTATTATTATTATTATTTTTTCCATGAATTTATTTACAATTTTAAATTTGTTTTGCATGCATATTTATGAATTTGTTTTTGCTAAGCAATACAAATTTATTCGTTTGATCAACAGATTTTGATTTGTTTTGTGTGCAAGAATTAACTTGACTGAAAATAATTTAAAAAATAAATAAATCCAAAATATATGTAAATTCATGACACGAAATAGACCATGTTTGCCAAGCACAAACTATGTATATATAAGTATGTGAAGAGTTGTTTTTGTGGCTAATGACAGCTGTTTTCCTAGTGTTTGCTGTAGCGAATACTCATTAGAAAGTAAATACAAAATTAGAAATTTATGTCAATTTGAATTATAAAGTAGTTTATTTGGTTTGAGGGTGCTTGATGTGGCTCAGGTGAGTAATTAGCTTAATGCGAATTTGCCAATCAAACCAGAAATAAAACGTCTCTGGTCGAGACTCTAGCATTTTATTTCCATTTATAATTTACGTTTTATATTTATATATTTATTTGTTAAGTTTAAATTGGGTAAAATGATGTTTTTTCTTTAATTAATAATAGGAAATGTATTAAAGTTGAGCTTAACTAAATGCATAGTACTTAACTAGGTTCTAGATTTATGATTGATTCTAAATATAATTTGCATAAAATACGTATATTTATTTTAATTCAATTTTATTATTATTTATTATTTATTTATTTGTTTCATTTCTTTAATTATTTATTTGTGTATTTTTTATTTATTTATTTAATTATTTATTGATTATTTTAATTTATTTTAATTTGTTAACTATATTAAAATTAGGAATAGCTATGCATTTAAGCATAATCAACTACATAATATTTGTCTAGACTCTAGATTAAATTAAATTTTTCATAATATTAGTTTATTTTATTAATTAACAATTAATTTTAAATTTATGTGCAGTTTTTATTAACAATTCGAAAATTACGATAGAAAGAAATTTGTTGTGTAGTATAAACGGCAATATAATATTTATCATAATTCAATGTAGTTAAAATTTTCTTATTTAAATATTCAATTTACTTTCCTCCTTATGGGGTGCACGCAATGAAAACACAACTGTTCACCTTTGTTTTCAGTTTCAAACTGATCTGCATTTCAATTCTGTTGAGTTATTCAACCTACATAATGCAAATGTTGCTCTTATCAATTCTCAATACTCGTTTACTCTTCACAATAAAACTCAATAAAATGTGTAGAAAATGACAATATTTTTGTTCGCTCTGGCAAATTGTAATAGACGGTCCATATTCAGAGAATCATAGAGCTCTAAAATTATGAAAAAGTTAATTTCTTCTAGTTCTCCTGCTCTCAGTCAGTATAAAATCTAGAATTTTAGAGGCTTTGCTTGCTAATTTATGATATATAAATATTCTTGTTGCTTCTCTTTTCTTTTCTCTTGAGACTAACGCTCGCTCATCATCACACTCTCGTTGGCTGAAGATTGATCTTAGCTAACTAGCATCCCAATCGATGTTTCCATAGATGGTTCCGCTACCTCTAATTGATATTCGTATGCTCTAATATGTACTCTATTATACAGGGTGTCCCAAAAATCACGCATTAAGTAATTTTAATAGCAAAGGCTTATAATTAAAACGTGTATATTTTTTTTATTGATTTATGTATTATGCAGCATAGGGTTATATATTCAACTGGTCAGATAATAACGGTTAATTCTGCACTCTATCGCGATATATTAATTCGTTTTTTAGCTGAAATTAAAAAATATGTATTTATAATTTCCCCATTGTGGTGTCAAAGATCATGAGATTTAAGGAAGTTGGAATTCTCTTCTTTTGGGATTTTCTGATATCGAATTTTTATTTCAATAAGGCCACGACAATTCAAGCTTTGAAGGATGTATGGGCATGGAAGCCATTTACCCGATGTTACCCTATACTGTATACAGTATATATATATATACATATAATAATATATAATATATACTGTATATGTCATATACTGTATAGTATATAATTCAATTAAAAGTTTGCACATTTTAATATTTTATATTCTATTTTTATTTATTTTAATAATAAACGTGTGTTTTGATTTTGAGAACAGCCTGTATGTGTTCCGCATATTTTCATAAATATATTTCTATATTTTCTACATTTCAAGCTCTAATATAATTTGTATTCATAAAGGCAAACGAAGAGATGGGCTCACATCAACAGTGACAACACTTCGTGTAGTCTCATATCTAATATGATGTAATACATATATAGAAATCTCGAGAGTAATAATCGTAATAAACCTCATCTCATTCTATCAAGTTGTTGTAAAGTCTTCATGCTATAAAGTTTACATTTTCCAATTAGAGACTGAAGTTATTTCAAGTTGAGCTCAGTGAACATTGAAGTGTAACTTAGTCATGGATACAATATACAACTTGTTATAAATACCTGAAGCTAACGTAATTGTGCTTGACTTTGCATCATATTTGAACAACAACCACAACTTCCCAACACACATACAGAGAGAGAGTGAGAGAGAGAGTGAGAGTGAGAGAGAGAGAGAGCGAGAGCGAATGTTGCGCACTTTGTCAGGCATGCATATAGAACAAGCTTGCACTTGATTATTATATTCAAAAACAATAAAGTTTTGTGTCATATGCAGCATACGCAACGTGTCCTTCTGGCGGCAGACAATGCAATTATATTGGATGTGCTTTTAGAAGTATCTGTAAGATACAAATGAATGTCAACGGCATGACGACAATAATGAGTGCCTCAACTCAAAATGAGACAATAGAAAAGTGCAGACAAAGTTGCCCTCGCTTCATGATACAGTTGCAAACAGAGTTACAGGCAATTGCTGCTGCCTTAAAGCCAGTCTGCCGCAATGAAATGCAATGCAAATGCAGTCAAGTTTCCGCAGAACTTTAGACATTTGCCTTTTCGTCTTTACAATGTGCGCCACGAGCCATGCGAGCTGGAAGTTCGCTAAAATCGCTTAATTGAAAATGTTTATTTGTCCAACAACTCGATAACAGCAGCAGCTACAACAGTTTGCGCTGCTAATTGAAGTGGCAGAAGCAAATATATGGCTAAATGATTGGCCGGCATCAAATCGCAATTCTTAAACGAGTGTAATATCAATTTATTTACAACTTATGCCACATGTTCGCCCACCCCGGCAACTAAAGTTACTTTAATACAACAATATCGCTAGAGGAATTACATATTGCATATCAGAAATCCTTATCCCAACCGCTCAGCTCTTCGGGCGGCTCATAGTCCGTCTCCACGCCCAGCGGCATAAAGTATTGCAGATCCGTTAGACTCTTCAGCACACGCTTGATGGGCGAGGGCAGCTGCTTCTGCTTGAGTCGATTCCAGTCCAGGCTATCGAACCAGCTGTGCCGCTTGATATCCGCAATGCCCTTGCGCTGATAGCCCAGTCGCTCTGCGGGCAGCTGCTTGCACAGATGTCGGATTAGATTCTGTGCAGACTTGGGTATGCGCGAGGGCATGTGGATGACATCGATGCCGCTGAGAATATTCTGATAGATCTTGACCTGATTGACGCCACGAAACGGTGTCTTCCCCACCAGCAGCTCGTAGACGAGTATGCCCAGTGCCCAGTAGTCCACGGATCGATCGTGTCCGCGATCCAATATAATCTCTGGCGCCACATATTCGGGCGTGCCGGCAAATGTGTTTGTCTTCTCGTTGGGACGCACATACTTGGCAAAGCCAAAGTCCACCTGACAAGAAATGAGAAAATATTCATCAATTTCCAATAGAAACAAACAAAACGTAGCTTCAAAGCAAAAAATAAATTTTAAAAATAAAAATAAAAATAAATAGTAATAATAATTATAATAATATTAAAGAAATAAAAAATGTATTAGCCGAACTCCCCCTGGAAAATACAAATTATATTAAAAAAAAAAAAAATAAAACATACCAATAATAATTTTAATAATAATAATACTTAAAAAATAGAAAAATAATAGTAATATTAAATAAATAAAAAATATAAATAAAAAAGAATAAAAAATAATAAAAAATAAACACTTAACAAGTATTTCAAAAAAAAAAAAAAAAAACAAAAATTCTATACTCGGCTATATTTCGGCTATCACGGAAAGGTCTCAAGTTTCTGTATTTTTTTTAAATTTAAATTATGAATTTATTATTATTATTATTATCATTATTATTATTGATATTTTTATTATTTTTTAATATTATTTTGTATTTATTTTTTATTTATTATATATTATTTATTATTTTATTTTATTATTATTATTTATTATTTATTATTATTTATCTATGAATGAGCGTATAGGAATGGCGGCACTTTGTTTAATAACTTCTGTATTAGAAAATAAATTGTAATGAAATGTTTAGCTTTTATTCTCTATACTCTATTTATTGTGTTGGGAGAAATGAAAATTCATTCATATATATATTATTATCTTATATTATATTGGAACTGATCTACTTGCTCTTCAATGATTTTTTTATTTCGTGAAATTTGAATACTATACAGAAAATATAATTAAAATGAAAACAGTATAAAATATTAAACTAAATGTATAATTTAATAAATCTACCTCTAAAGAGATATAATTTATTAGCTGATTAAAGTTAAGATTTTTAATCAATATCATTAAATTGTTATAAATTTTTTGAAAGAAGCTTGATCTGCCCGTTCTACCTGAAAAATATCAGGACTTTAGATTCCATAGATTTTGAGATCGATGCGTTCATAGACAGATAAGACAGACTGACAGACTGAATCAGGCTTAAAAAATTTAAACTGCCTCCTGATCTAGAATATTTACATTCTATGGGATTTACTGCGCCTCCTTCTGCCTACTATACACATTTCAACAAATCCAATATTCCCCGATTCTTTATTTTAAATAGGTTTTGCATATAAAAAGAACTGTTCTCGAGTGAAATGCATCTTACCAGCTTACAGTAGCCATCACTGCTGAGCATTAAGTTCTCTGGCTTGAGGTCTCTGTAGATGAAATTGTGAGCATGCAGAAAATCAAAGGCTTCCACAACGCAGCCAGCTATGAATTTGGCAGTCTTATCATCGAAATACTGACGCTTTGACATGACCGTCCAGACATCGCCGCCCATGCAAGCTTCCATCAGAAAGTATACATACTTTTCATTGCGATAAGTGCGATAGAGTCTACACGAGTGAGATAGATAGATAGATAGATAGAGAGAGCGAGAGAGAGAGCGAGAGAGGTGAGAGAACTTTTGTCAACTTGTCTCTACTTACTGCACTATGAAGGGCGAAGCGCGACATTTGATCATCACATTCTTCTCATTGTACACATGCTCGATTTGATCCTGTTTGACAACCTCGATCTTCTTTATGATCTTCAGCGCATATGTCTGATTATTGTGTGTGACCAGATCCACACGTCCAAAGGCACCGGCGCCCAGTGTGGCCACCTTCTTTAGATCCGAAATGGCAATGTGAGCGTGTTCATTATCGAACTCAGTGCTTCGAGTGCTCGGACGGCCATTCTCCTTGGCCTGCTCTTGGGGCTTCTCGCTCAGCTGCTTGATGGTGCCCAGATAGCTAATGAAAGCCCTACAAGCAGAGTAATTGTTGTCATAGAAGCAGACTCCTTGAAATGAAATGAAATGAAATCTCAACTCACTCTCTCTCCAGCTTGAGCACTTCAGTGCCCGGCGCATCGGCATAGACACTCGCCTGCCGTACGTCCGCATTCATGAGCGCCTGCTCACCGAAATAGTCGCCACGTTTACGCTTGGCCACCACCTGCTCCTGCTTGGACTCATCCTTCTTCTTGATGGTCACCGTGCCGCCGCGTATGATGAAGAACTCATTGCCCACCTCGCCCTCGCGCACAATGCAGCTGCCGGTTTCATAGAATTTCTGAGAGGGGAGTGGAAGAGAGATTTGATATGAATGTAGACCCAATTAGAGTCCTATAGTTGACGTACCCGCTGCAATAGATCCACAACTTTGTTGAGTAAACTCTCATCGAGCTCCTGCAGAAAGGGAGCTGAGCGCAGAAATTGCAAATTCTCTTCACGCTCTCTCGAGCCAGAGATTTGCATAATGGCACGAAATGTCTCACGCGTAATCTTCCACACCCGAGCATCGGTGGCAGCTAAGGTAAGGGGCAGTGAGTGCTCAAAGCTTTTCAATTGAATCTCTGAATATTAAGCTTACCCTTAATCGTGGCTTTGCGTGGTGCATTGTAGAGTATTGCCAATTCGCCAAAAACTGTGGCCGGACCGAAATTTCCAACATGTTGGCCCGCTTGGATAACATCGTAGTAGCCCTCAGCGGAGACAAAAAACTCGGAGCCCTCGTCGTGCTCGTTGATGATGTAACTGTTCTTCTTATAGCTGGCCGGCGCCATTGCATTGATGACCATGTCCTTGCGCTCCTTGTCCATTAGATTATTAAGGAAATCATTGCGCTCGATGGCTTCGAGTATGAGATTGCGTGTACTGTGCATGGGTGACAGATATATGTATACATAAGTATATTGATCGGATGGGGTTTACCTTGGGCAATCAAATCAAGAGTGGAGTGTTTGTTTACTCGACTTACGCTTCGTCCTTTGCATTAAATTCGATTTCAATATTCTGCTGCACGGGCAAATTCGGTCGGACATAGATGAGACCGCCCTCGACGCGATGTGCTTTGGCTGTTGTTGAGCTACGGCTGCTCTTGCTGCCAGTGTCGCTATCCTTGCGCTGGCTCGCTTCATCCTAATTGATGCGGTTGAGAACGAAAATAAAATATAAATGAAGCCAAACATTTCGGTTATTTAGATGTTTGTTTTCCATCCATTCAGTCCAATCTTTTAATCTGGTCAACTGAATTTTGTGGTTATTTGTTGACAGTTCGAGCTGAGCTCCCAGCGTTTCGACATTTAATTTTAGTTGACACATAAACACTGCAAAACTTCATATCTTCAACGAAAAGTTTCATTCCTAGGACTGGGGTGGATAAATTAAAGATTTTACGAGCGCCCATCATTGCGCGAGCTGTTAGCCATTAAATATTTAGCTCAATTTACACAGCGGAATTGCAGTAATTTGAAGCATTTGCTGTTGGCAGCCAGAGTCAAGGTTTAATCACGCTGCACGTAGACAGCTCGAAGGATAATATAAGCCTGGCGACTTACAAGGCGCAACATCAGCCAAAAAATTTTAGTTGCGGCTCGAATTCGCAATTCGCTGTCTCAGCAGCGGCTTAGCAAGGACTTGGCTAAAGGTAAATACAGGTGGGCTCTGCTAACGTAATAGAGCGAGCAATGGCAACAGCTGCATTTAAGTAGACAATGAGAAAGAGAGAGCAAGAGAGAGGGAGAGAGAGAGTGAATGGACTGAGCTGCGTGATAGGGAGCGCAACAGTTTTATCTGTTGCCTGCTTTTGTTGGCCAAAAGTTAGAGTTCATGTCTGTTGCCAAACAATTAACATTCCGTTTGTAATTAGTAGCATGTCGAGGAGTCAGCTCTCTCTCCGCCCCCCTGGGCACTCCACGATTAGTTGCTACAATATTATACAGACTTTGGCATAGCGTTAGGTTAGGTTATGTTTTCCTTCTTGCCTCCCCTATTTTCCCTTCTTCCACCCCTTTTTTTTCTGTTGTTATGTTAGTTGTGGTAGTGGAAAATATTTAATTAGTAATGAGTACTTAGTTACTGCCGTAGCCAGGTTAACAGAGTTGTTATGCTCCATTTAGAAAGTGCTGCACATTTGAGTGGGGATGTGAAAAAAAAACAAGTTTTGTGTGCATGCAAAAATCTGTTGCATATATTTTTCAGGGATCTGCATTTTCAGGGTTGAAGTGTGTTTAGTGAGAGTAGCGAAAGGAAATTATTTTTATAATATTGTTGAATACAATCATACATAATGATGTTAAAATTATGTGATTACAATGTTAACGAAGTGCAGTCTTTGGAAAAAGGGGGAGTGAGAGTGAGAGAGACAAGAGAAAAAGAGAAAGTGGGAGAGAATTATATCTTGATAAATAACTCTGTTAAACAACACTGTTAAACACCTCATTATAATACTACGCTGTTAAACAGCTCTGTTAATTAAAAGTTGAATACAATTTAACAGAAACTCAAACTCTGTTAAATAACTTTGATACACAACTCTGTTAAACAACTCTGTTAAACAACTCTGTTAAACAACTCTGTTAAACAACTCTGTTAAACAACTCTGTTAAACAACTCTGTTAAACAACTCTGTTAAACAACTCTGTTAAACAACTCTGTTAAACAACTCTGTTAAACAACTCTGTTAAACAACTCTGTTAAACAACTCTGTTAAACAACTCTGTTAAACAACTCTGTTAAACATCTCTGTTAAACAACTCTTAAACAACTCTTTTAAATAACTCTGTTAAATAGCGCTGTTAAATAACTCATTTATAAATTTGAATACAATTTAACGAAACTCAAACTCTGTTAAAAGCCTCTGTTAAATAACTGTGTTAAATAACTCTGGTTAACAACTCTGTTAAATAACTCTGTTAAATAACTCTGTTAAATAACTCTGTTAAATAACTCTGTTAAATAACTCTGTTAAATAATTATGTTAAATTTGTATACAATTAAACATAAAATTATATTGTGCTACCACTGTGAATAGACTCTGTAGACTCTCTGTTAACAGACTACTTTACATAACCTAGTATTACTCAATCGTATTCTCAAAATGTTATCATATAGAGTTTCGGAGTTCTCTCAAACAGAATTTCTCAATTAATTTCACTTTTTTAGCTAGTATTGATATGGAATCGTATTTCTGATATGTATATTGTCTCTGGATGACATGGAATATGGTTTAAAATACGTATTGTTCGGCGCAACAACTAATAATTGTTCTCAGATTTAGTTCTCTTTAGTGCTCTTAAGTTTTCTTTCTCATTCTCATTCGTTGACATTGATGTGAGCCAGAGTTACAGAAAAAAGCTTGGCAGCTTCCAACACATATATTGTGTCTAGAATCAACTGAATGAATAGCTCAAGTTACTTCTTCAAAATCCCTAATATATGTTGGACTTACGGAGCCTAGGAACTTAAACATTTTAACTAGGGTATAAAAACTTTTATTTATAAATTTTTTTTATGTTCAGTTCTCATAGTCACAGTCTCGATAATCAAACTGTGAACTAAGTTCAACAAGCTATTCTATGCTGGTTCCGTTAACCTCTTTATCTAGACTAGCAAATTCCGAGGAGTCTCTCTAATGACTACAATATGAATTTAAAATTTCCTTAGCCTATAGCCAAGTAGTGGGAAGAGACTTCATTGACTGACATTAACTCAGCTCAGTTAACTGTTTTCTTGAAATATATTCAACACCTGCTCAACAAACTATTTCAATGATAAGAGACTGAAAAACTTCTCTAAAAAACCACAAAATTGCGTTTGAACATGTTTTACCGCAGTTCAGATGATTCATTACGTACTTGACTAACTGCAGCATCCGGCACATCGCCTGGTGGCTGATCCTTGGCAGTTGGCGGCTCTGCACTACGTTTCTTATGCCAATGACGTGGGGTAACTGGCTTTAGCAGCTCCAATGGCAAGGGTGGCGGTGGTGGTATGTTAATGTGTGGCATTGTGGATACACGACGTCGCTGGCCGTTGTTGTTGGCGGCAGCTGGTTCATTGGTGGCTATCGTGCTTCTGGACCTTCTTAGAGGATTCAGGGCGAAATTACTGCAGCTCTTTGCGGATACCGGTGCTGATGATGGCTCCGTCAGGTGCTGTGATGGCAATGTTCCGTTTGTTAGCTTGAGGCTAGTGCCAACCCCATTGCCATTGCTGTTGTTGTTGTTGTTGTTGTTGTTGTTGTTGGCATCATTGCTGTGACAGGACAAAGTGTCATCAGTATGCTGTTCGGCATTTGGTTCCTGTGTATGACCAATGAAAAATTTAACATTTGCTTTTGTCGCTGTCGTTTGTGTGAATAACAAGGATGGACTTTGTTGTTGTTGTTGTTGTTGTTGTTGTTGTTGTTGTTGTTGTTGTTGTTGTTGGTGTGGCTCATTGTTGTCGCCGCTCACATCAATTATGCCATTCACACTTCCTTTGAGTTTTGACTTGCCAACCACAACATTACCATCCAGTGGCAGCTCCCGCCCCAACTCCCGCCCCAGCTCCCGTTCCAGCTCCTCCTCCCTTGTATGGTTTTCATCAACATCACTTTGAACACCATCGTCATCCAAATGGGGCGCCTCGGTGGGCAGCGCTGTGGGTCGACGTTCTTTGACGGGTTTTAATTTTGAAATGTTACGTGTGACATTAATTGCACTGCCATTGACCATATAGGTCTTCTCCTTGTCCAACTCCTGTTCCTTCTCCTTCTCCTTCTTCTTCTCTTTGTCATCGGCTTGAAGTCTGCTCTTGTTCGAACGAAACTTTTTTTGCTGCTGTTGCTGCTGCTGCTGCTGTTGCTGCTGCTGCTGTTGCTGCTGTTGCTGCTGTTGCTGTTGGTTCTCTTGAAGCTCGACAACGTTAGTGTTGACCACATTTTCGGCCACAGCCTCGAGTGGCTGTGTGGAGGAGCTGGAGGGCTGTTGTTTTAGGCGCTGCAGTTGCGCCTAATAGAGCCCGGGGGTATAAACAGGTGCGGACGTACGCCCAAAACATTTACAAAGACAAACACAAGTGCGGCAGTGCAAGTGGGTCCGTGAGCATTGTTTAAGTTGTTGTTGTTGTTGTTGTTGTTGTTGTGTTGTGTACATATTTACAAGTGTTTCGTGTTTGTTGTTGTTGTTGTTGTTGTTGTTGTTGTAAACATCATTTCGTTTGAAAGTATAAGAAACATGTGTGCAAATATTAATTGAGTTTGACAAAGACAAGCATTGTATGGTTGGATAGGTTATACGCCGCTCAGAACCCGAGATTTTTTTTTATGTGTGTGCTATGAAAAGTGCTTTGCAACAGGTTCTACTAAATGTATATGTATATATATCATTAAATGAGAAATAAAATACTCACTTCACTCGTGCTGGGCGTAATGATGGGCGAATAGAGTGGTTTCTCCTCGCGTCGTATATAGAGACCAATTTGCTGAAAGTAAATAAATCAAAATTATTATATGAAATTTTAATTAAAATAAGACTGAATAAAATATGAATCAGCTATTCGCTCTTTAAGCTTGAAAAATTTTAGCTAAAAATTAACAAAAAATCGCAAAACTAAATAAATAAATAATGTTAATAAGAGTTTCATATTAAATTCAAGTTCTTTATGGTATATGATTCACAGAAAAAGTATTCATTATTTATTCATAGTACATCAAAATTATAAATGAATTTTAAATAAATTGATTTATTTTAATATAAATCAAATATTTCCCTTGCAAGACTTTAATATTAAGCATATGCATATATCTATTAAAATACGTTATAAAATTAGATATTTTTTAAAGTTTATGGTTTCTGTATTTTTAAAAGTTAAAAAATGAAACAGAAAATTATTATAAGTTGGTAAGTAAATAATAATATAAAGAGTTTCAAGCGGTGGGTTAGTCTATTAACAAAATTTTGTGGAAAATTTTATTAATAAAACAAAAAATTAATAATAATAAAAAATGTATTTAAAATATTCTTAATACAATAAGAAATTAATATTAATAAAAAATGTATTTAAAATATTATTGACAAAATAAAAATAATAATAATAAAAATGAATAAAATAAGAAGAACAAAACTTTATTTACAAATTATTAATAAAATATACACATAATATGGAAATAGGTATTCAATAAGTTAACCCAACTTAACCCATTATATGAAACCATGTTTTTTTTTATTAGATGGCAATCTCAAAATTTAGAAATCTCAAAATTTGTTTCTAATTTTGATTTTGTACGAAAGTAAAAAATTGGTTGCATAAATGCAACAGATGTATTTATGGCTAAAATAAAAGTACTTATAGTTAACTTTAATTAAAAGTAGTTGTTAATAACTTTCTCTATAAAAAAAAATAAAATAAAATAAAAATATAAAATTGGAATAAACACCACATACACAATTCATAAAATGGCGGGAAACTTAAATATGTGAATTGCATGACATGGGAAATATTATTAGCCCCCAAAAAATCTAAAAAGAGTAAATTTCTGTTCTATTTCAAATATACCCATGCCACTTCATTTATACCCATTGTACGTATACATATATTATACATCATATTGCAATATGTATATCATTCATATGTACATCATTTAACTCCAAACAAGCTGCATACTCACTTGTCAACTCCCCAACTGTTTTGCATCAATCGTTAACAGACTTATGTTATAATAACATGCTAAATTAACAGCTACAGTTGGCTGTTATATTAATGCAAGTTTCAGAGTTTCAGATTTTCTGCTGTTTCCCGAATATATACATTTGTAAAGTACATAATAGAAAATCTTTTTTTTTTACTACTCTAGCTTAAACTATAGATAAAAAGTTAAGTAAAATTATGCAGTTTAACTTTGGCTCGACAGCTGTTTAAAATTTATTATGCTCAACTTAATTTAGCTTCCATCCAGTGTGGAATGCCAAAGCGCGTCAAATGTCAACAGGTCTCTGTTAAAATGAGAAAAGATACATATACATATATACCTATATAGATATATATATATATATATATATATATATATATATAAGATATATATGACAGCGAAGAGAGCAACAACGGCGACAACAATTGCAAACAAAACAGAAACACGAAAAAAAATCAAGTAAGAAGCCTCTAGTCGAGACTGTTCAACTACGAGATACCCTGCACAAAAAAAATGATATTCTTCTTCTTTTCGCACGTAGCTACCGAGGTTTCGGGTGGGTTGGGTTATATTTTGGACGCTTATAACTCCATTTGTAGATGAGCGATCATGAAACGTTCAAATGTGTCTATATGCCAACTTACAAGTCTCTGGTATTTGAAATGTGTTTTTTTTTTTCCAAAATTTGAATCTGATTACAGAATATTCGTATCCATAATATCTATCTAAATATATAAAATTGATGTCTCTAGCTCAAACAGTGTAGAAGTTAGGCACAAAAAACGTAAATAATTAAACGAATTTCCAATTTTATATCGATAAATAGGAAATGGGCTGAGTTATCGAAAAACGGACAGACAGACAGGGCTATGTAAACTTATTTTTTTGTGCTGATCAAGAATATATATATATATATATATATATATATATATATATATATATATATATATATATATATATATTATGTGGGTTCTGCGATATCTCTTTTTGCCTATTACATACATTTTCACAAAACCAATATACCCCGAATTCCCCTTTTCAATGGGTATCAAAACAGAAACTTGCAAACAATCTGTGAAAGTAAGCATATAATGCCAGTTGAGTGGGTGTTGGTGAGCGGGTGCAGATGGATGTGCGGTTGTATCTGTACGCTGCTTTGAAATCAATCTGCTGCTGACACAGCTGATAAATACGAAAAGCCGTGCAGTTGAATGTCTGCAACAGTTGCCAGTTTATCCCGCCATTGAGCCTCAATAAACAGCAACAGCAACAACAGCAATAGCAACAGCAACAAATGTCCATTGTGTTGCCATTTGTATCTCTGTGCCTTATAAATATGTTTCCATATTGTCGCATTTGTATCTATGTGAACACGTATCTCTGCATGTGTGTGTGTGTGTGTATTGTGTGTGTATTGTGTGCGCATTAGGCTCGAGGCGAATGTTTTTCATACTTGCTTGGCTTTGGCTCTTCATATTGCTTGAAAAGTAAAAAGAGCTGTCATTTATTTAAAGCCAACTGAGGACAGACCAGGGCAAGGGGCTTTTCCACACTTTTTTTTTTTTTTTTGATTAGATGACAGCTGAGGCTTAAACGGATTGATGAGGCTTTCATGTCAGCCAAAGACTATATACAAATCCAATTTTAAATGCGACTTTCATTCGACTAATTGAGTAACGCTTCGTATGACTCCATGAGAATATATATAAAAATATATATATACATATGTGTATATATTAAGCAATATATTTATTTATATTTTAACTTCTTTACATTTGATATCAGGCTTCCCACTTGACTCACGGCTTTATCTTCTTTGTTTATCCGAGGTTATTTACGCGCACGTTGTTCTAAATAAATAATAAAGGTTATTCGTATTCCTATAGATATTATACCTATTTATATATATACGTATATATATTTATGTATACGCACGTAAGAAGATGCAAATGTATATATATTTTTTGGAAATACTTTTATCAGAATACGATTTTTCTTCTCCATAAAAAGTTTGTATAAATTTTATGATTGGCTTACAAAATTATAAAAAATTTAATATTCATTAATATTTAAATGTATATGTGTAAAATAAAAATATTTCTAAAATTTTAAATAGAAACTAATAAATATGATTTTTTATTTTTAATTGAATAATACTTTTTTTTATTACTTATCATTATTATATTATTATAATTTTTATTACATTAATTTTCACGTGTATTTCTTGTCTTATTTATAATTTTCTGTTCATATAATATTTTCATATAAAGAATATTTCAATATAAATATTATATGAAGAGTATTTCAACATTCGTCTTTATTATTTATCATGTTGATTTTCATTTGAATTTCTTGCTCGCATTATTTGTGTATTTTTATTTGTTTATTTCTTCGTATTTCGTATATACAGTTGATAAAGATAGCATGAGTATTTATATGAGGTCGCAAGAATTCTAATAAAAGCTTTGTTTGATGACGACAAAGCTGGCAAAGAGTCTGCCAGAGTAAATTCCAAGTTTTTATTATAGACGAGAAAAACTTTAATTTGTTTGTTTTGAAGAACATTTTTAAATGAATTTAAATTTAAAATAAATAATATTTCTAATTTTGTATATTGCCAATATATATATTATAAAGATTATGATTATATTATTAATATATAATGATTATATATTTAATATAAAGAAACCCTATTAACAACTAAATTTAATGAGACTGTGTAATTAAATTAATTAATAAATAAATTCAGCATTAAAAATAAAACAAATTAAAAATTAAATAAAAAACACACACACGTCAAGTTGAGTTATTTAAGATCAGTGTAAGTGTAATTAAATTAATTAATAAATTAATTCTAAAGCAATAAAAAAAATATTTTAATTTAGAAATATAAAAAATATAAAAGTAATTTAATTAATTAATAACAGCTATTACAATAAAAAATTCAGTTTTAAAATAGTAATAAAAAAAAATAAGAAATTCAGTTATTTAAGATATATTTAAGGCTATGTATAATGATTAACATATTAACTCTAAAGCTGATTACACTGATTAATAAATAAATTCCATAAGAAATTAATTAAAAAACATAATAGAAAATAATTAAGATAAAATTTTAATAATAATAATAATGATAATAACAATAATAATAATAATAATAATAATAATAATAATAATAATAATAATAATAATAATAATAATAATAATAATGACAATAAAAATAATAATAATAATAATAATAATAATAATAATAATAATAATAATAATAATAATAATAAATGTTATATAGGATATATGGCACAAGCCCTGACTGATTTCTAGAAAACGTGTAATATAACACAACATCAACAAAATCTACAATTGTTATAATATTTTAGAAATCTTTATATTCTGGCTGTAATAGAAACAGATTTCCACTTTTTCCATCAATAATATGTTTTTTTTTTAAACTAATATTTGTCTAATTTATTTTTCTCTCTCAATTTTAATATAATGGACAAAAACAATTAAAAATTGTTAGTACTACGCTTTGTACTTCACTTAATTTCATTTAATTATTTCAGCAAACAAAATAAAAGTAAAGTAAGATAAAAGTAATTTTTTTTTCTATAAAATCTTTACAGCTCAAAGCATTAGCTAATCAGTATCATGAATTTCAATTATTTAATTTAAGAGCATAGATTATGCAATTTAAATGAACTGCTTTAGCTAACACCAGCGATTAGTGACTTATTTCGTGGCAGCTCAGTCTCAGGTTAAAGCTTTTCTCACCCACCTCTGTCAACGCAAGGCTCATGAGAGACGCCCAATCCCGCAAAATAAGAGAACATCTTATCGCTCAATTGGCAGCCAGGCATGATGGCAATAAAATATTCAAACCTTTTTTGGGGAGTCTGCAGGCAGCAGACTTGCTGCTGCTGCTGCTGTTGTTGTTGTTGTTGTTGTTGTTGTTGTATGGCAAGCCCACAAGCCGCATAAATAAACACATGTCAATATGCAGGTCGCGTGTTTGTCTCCACTTTGATATGCTAATCAGACTTAAACGACGACACATTTTGACAGGTTTTCCGTTTTCCCATCGGAAACCGCAGAAGAAGAAAACAAAATGAAAATCGCTGGAAAATGTTGTCGATAGCAGCCGCCTCTTGCCTGAAGCAATTGCTCTGCTCTGTGGCAAATCCGATTGTTAATCGTTGCCTACAAAGGGTTTCGGTATAGGTTCTACACTCCAAAGTATATCAAAAAGCTAACAGCAAATGTAAAAAAAAAAAGGGAGAAACCAAAAAAATACTTTATTTTTATTGTATTTATCGCAACACTTCAAGATGTCAAACGCAAATGCATTTATGTTCCCTTTGGGTGCTGTTTGCTGCTTGACGACTTTCACTTTGAACTGCTCGGAATGAGGCCCAGAGTTCGAGAGTGCCTGCAATCCTGTCGATCCTTATCACGTTGACATTCCGACAGCAGAGTTTGGAATGTTGCCATCGAGGAGGACTGCTGTGTGTGTGGCCGGAATCAACTTGACTACGATTTATGCATGAGATTCAGAACACATCTATTCCATATGCTGGCTTATCATATTTTAGCATATGAAATGTTTGTCAACCTGAGAGATTGATAGAAATTGAACTACGAAATATGTTTGTAAATTTCGATTGGAAAATCCAGTTGGATATTGGCAAATCTATAATCAAAACATTGACTTTATTAAGACTTGCCTGCGCTCATATCTGTTTCAATTAAATACTAACTGCAAACACACATATGATGATAGAGATACCTTAAGACCTAGTTATTGTTGAAAAGATAACAAAACTGAGCTATCATTTATATAGTAACATTTTATTGTTATAAAGGTATGCTTATATACTTACGCCTCGGATAGATAAGAGGCTAGCAATTGATACAAAAAATACAACAAAAATTTGTTAGCAACCATTAAGATTTCATTGGCTAATAGATAAGAGAACATAATGTATTATGATTTACCGTATTGCCTGGTTAGTTATGCCTAATTATACCAATTTGTAATACTCTAACGATAAAGCTATCATGCAGCGTATGTTAAACATTGTTATCGAGTGCTTGTTGCTATATTTAACATAAACGATCTGTTTAGCATCACTGTTGAGAGACTCATTTGTGTTTAGCATAGTCATGTTAAATTGTTTTAACTAACAGAAAAGAGTTTAGCCATTATATTGTGCTAACATTAACATGTTAATTAACATGCATTTGTCAGAGCTCTGTTAAAAGTTTTGGCTTAACAGAAGAGAGCTCTGTAATACTTTTGTCTCTGTTACCAACATAAACATGTTAAGTAAAATCCGAGCTTTATAGATTTTAAATGTAAAATTTAAAAAATTAAATACGTATATATTGTTTTTTAGTAAACTTTCTTAGTGTATTTTCGCTGTGGTGCTCGGATGAATGGTTTTTATCTTCTTTTTTTTTTTTTTTGGTTCTCTGATAAGGCCATTTGAAAAGTGAACGTCACAGTTAGTCGAGTTGCTGATAAAGATAACATTATTTTGTGCCACACACGTGTTTACGTTTTCTATATCATTTTTTTTTGTTTTTAGTCAGCTTTAGTATTTGGTTAACCGTTAACCGTTTGGTTGTTGTTCTATTCCAGTGCCCTCTCGCCGTCTCACTTAATTAAACACTTAATCAACTTATCAGCGCTGCTTATTACAACTAAATGTATGCGAGTGTGTTGAATATGAGTTGCTCTCTTTCAGCAGCAGCGGAAACTTACCACGGGACTGTCTTGTGTGTTGAGTATTGTGTCGGTGTTCTCATCTTGGGCTGGCGTAAATTTGTTTTTACTGCGATGATGGAAGAGTCGCGGAAAGCAAGCCATTTTTTTTTTCTTTTTGTGTGAGAGTTGAGCGTCGCTGGGTGCTGGAGGTCAGCTGCGTGGGGAGTTTCACACGTTGGGCGCTACACACGCTGAGTCGTTAAATAGTAGTTGCCTTCGAGCAGTATGATGTGGTGTGGTGGGGAGAGGTGTGTTGTTTATTTGCTGCCTACTGCCTGCCGCTTGCTGCTGTGGTGGTTAGTTGTCAGCTACTATTTTAGCATATTTATCGCACAGCATTTGTTGCTGCTACTGCTGCTGTAGGTTATTATTGTTATTATTGTTATTGTTGTTGTTATTGCTCTTATTGTTATTGTGATTGGTTGCTGCAAATAACAGTTAGCCGTTCGCTTAACGGCCCTTAAACCGCTTTTTGATAACTGTTGCCAGAATTGTGATTTATGGCTGTGCTTTTAATTGCCCGCTGTAAATTTGTTGCGCTCGTCTGAAATTGCTGTAACTCGCGATTTTCCGATTGTTTTTTCGCACTCAATTCGAAACGATTTCAATATCTACTGGATTTTAGCGAGCACTTGACGCCTTATCAGCCAGCCAGAGCTAGCTCAAATTCGCACATACATGTATATATATCTGACTATATGTATATATAGATTTCTTTTTAATTTGATTAGCTTTATGGCGGATATTTGATTTGCTGAGCTTTTTGGGGCCTAAAACATAAAAATGAATATTTTATTATTATTATTGTTAATATTATTATTATTATTATTATTATTATTATTATTATTATTTTAATTATTATTATTATTATTATTATTATTATTACTATTATTATTATTATTATTATTATTATTATTATTATTATTATTATTATTATTATTATTAGTATTATTATTATTACTATTATTATTGTTATTATAATTATTATTATTATTTTTATTTAGGTGTTTACTTATAGAATATTTGTTATTTATTTGTGGGTATTTTTAACTTAAATATAATTTTCATTTTAGTTAATTTATCTTGTACTTATTTCTTTTATTTATTACTTTATAAAATATTTAATTTTTTTGGCAAACATTGTGCTATCTCTTATTTTATTATCACCCACAGTAATCAATCAGTTTATTTTAAGCAATTTTTCAAGGTGTTGATAGTTTTATCTTGATATAAACTTGATATCAAAGTTTGTTCTTGATTAAATACTTTCTTGTTTCTTGAAATACTTTTAGTTGAAAACATTTAATGACTTGCAAAAAAAAAAACTGATTAATAATATAAATTTTATTATACGAATTAATGTTGACCTTGAATAAAATTTTCCCTAAATGAATCAAAACAACAAATTATCTGATGATGAGCTCATATCATAATTTGATATCGACAGATACTAATTATACCCTGAACCCATTTCAGTTGGGAATTCAGGGTATACTGGTTTTGCTAAATGTATTTAAATTTATATATTTTTGATTAGGGCGACGAGCTGCGCCGATATAACTATGATCGTTGATTTCAAAATATATTCGAGCTAGAGACTTGATATGTATGTTAGGTTCACATAGTATATAAATAATATATATAGACCCTCTAAAACCCATAGAACCTATAGACAATATAGATCTTATATAAGTTCTACACACTCCATGGATCTTAGACCCTATATACATGTATCCCCTATATACAGTTATTATAGATTCTATGGATTGAATAGCTCCTATGGGCCCTTTAAACTCTACAGACTAGAGCCTAAGGAACTTATAGACCTTTGAACTCTCTAAACCACATAGCACTTACATATAATATAACTGAAAGAAAATCAACTAATTATAAAATATCTGTTAGCCGGATCATTTTCTTACAGCTATATTTTTCCAACGTATGCTATATTAAAATAAATGATTCTCTAATTAATATTTTTCTTTTACTTTAATAACTCATTCTTTTTTTTTTTTAAATCCCATACTATTCCATATGTACTATAAAAACTAACTTTTTATTGCCCTAGAAGTAAATTAAATTTAAATAAATTGGGTTTAACAACTCTTATTCTAACTACCATCCAATCGGATGGGGAAAATATTATTGAATTAAGCTCTCGAATATGTCAAGGACACGCGCGGCCGCTTATCAGGCGCATGCAGTGCTGCGTCAAATAGTGAAAAGCGGAAAATTAGCTTTTCATCAGATATATTTGTGCTTTTGAGCAAAAGTTGTAAAGTTCATAAATTTCACGCATCGCCAAATGGATGAGCTAATTAGTCAGTGCCCGAAGCCAACGCCAACGCCAATGCCAATGCCAATGCCAATGAAAATGCTTCCACAACCTCCAGTTAACCCTTCGCGTCAAATTTGGCCTGAGGCACCGATGAGTCAGCATTGAAGTGGGTTTTTGGCTTTATCGTGCATCTCTTATCGTATAGACTGCTTAATTGTTTTCTATTTATGCGGGGATTTCATTGTTTGGCCAATAGCTTAAGGCCACAAGAAACGCTGTTCTGGCCTTTTGCCTTCTGACCGTGAATCGAATTGGCTTCTATCTTATCAAGCCGAGCGGACCTTTTTCTTGTTTTCCCTTTTTTTTTTTTTTTGGCTAAGTTTTAACTGATTTGACCAATTCTTATGCAGGCACTCTACTTTTACTCTCTCTCTCTCTCTCTCTGTCTCTCTCTATCTATATGTTTCTCTGACAATATCACTCTGCATACATCTTGCTACTTATAGATGATATCGGTTCTTTATCAGCATTTTGTATTACACGACATCTTTATAGATAACAGCGACCGAACATCACAATTGCTTATTGCAAATCGAAAAAGAAGTGAAAACTGTTTTTGCTTTAACAAGCATTTGTATTTCACTTTTCTTGCTAACAACAACATCAACGACAAGTGAACCATAACAGTCACGAGTCCGTCATTTATATTGTTTTATTGACTTTATTTTTTTTCACTTATCAGCGGAATGTTTTTTCTTTTAATTGTTGCTTTTTGTTTAGTTGTTGTTGATTTTCTTGAACTCGAGATTTGAACACTTTTCCACATTATTTGAAAATCACAAATAGCAGAAGATAGATCTTTAAATATCTTTAAATTATTTAAATTTTAAATATTTATAATATATAAATTTATATAAATTATAATTTATATTAACAAAAAATAGAATTTATAATTTATAAATATTTTTTTTATATATTTTTTATTAACCGAAAAATAAGCTTTAGGGCAAATAACTTTGATTTGCCTTTTGATTTGAGCTGGAGTAACTGAGTATGCTTATAGGAATTAAGCTTATTTCTTTATAGATTAGATATCCACATTATCGGGCACAAAGTGATTGATTTGCAGTCGTGTTCTATTGGTTAAATAAGTAGTACTCCATGTACAGCAAAACATTTGACAGCTTAGATCTCGCGGTTCGAACAGCGACTGCAAACCGTGGAACAAACAACTTTCTTATCGAATTTGCTCTATAATTTCATGGACACCGATAAGTGAGACGGCCAAATACATTCGTTAGCTTTTTTTTTTCTTTTTTCTGTCGATTTCTTATATTCTTTTTCATTCACTTTTTAGCATTAAGCATTCGATTCGGACATGCCAATCGCTCATGAGCTGTTATGCAAGCCTTTCCGTTAAGAACTTTTGATTTTTCTGCATATTTCATTGAAATATCGTAATAGAGCACGTTACAATTTCCGCTTCGTTTGCACGAGAAGTCACAATTATGAACCGTATATATATATATATATAAATATATATAGTAATGCGAAGGGAAATAACTACTGTGACTCGATCCGACGCACTCGCTACCCGGTACACCTGCCGCCGTGGAGGCTGATAACTCAACTAATTTAACGCGGCCAATTTAAATTGGCAATTTGCTCGACGCGCCGGCAACAACTGCGGCAGCAGCAGCAACAACAACAGCAGCAGCAGCTGAGCAACAAAAAAGCAAAGCAACTGCCTGCTGGGCCCCGGGGCTCTTTATCGGTATCTGAGTTTCAGCCTGAAGTGCCCCCGCCTGGCAAAGCGCTAAACGCCCGTCCCGTTATCATCGGACAGGTGCAGGGCAGCGCGTCATTGTTTTGACGTCAAGTGTTTCCATTTCATTCCACTCTATCTCAAATTTGAGTTTTCATTTACTTTAAACTGCATTTAATTGCGATTTAATGGATCGGCAATAACTTAGGCCTCTTTCACTCACGTATCCTTGATTAGCAATTCTAATGACTAAATAAAAAATTATTTGTTGTTTTAGCCTTTTTTCTTAGAATCATTGAAACTGATATTGAATTCAGATATTGAATTGCGTTAATATATCATAATTTAATGCAAATATTGATTGATCGCCTCTGCATGTTGACTTTCTTCTGCGTATCTCTCAATCTCTTTCTTTTCTCTCTCACTCTGTCTCGCTTTCACTCAAAATATACATTATTTCTCTCTCTATTGCTATTTCTCTTTCATTTTCACTTTCTCAATAACTTTCTCTTGAATTCTACCTATCTATTCTTTCTTTCTCATGGTTCTCTTCTATTTTGTCATTTTGCATTCTATCTCTTTCTCTTTTGTACGTATGTCTCAATCTTTCTCTGTTCCTGTTTCTTACTTATCTTTCTTTCTCTTGATTTGTTTTTTTTTTGTCCATATTCTCTCTATATCGTACTCTCACTCTTATATTATCTCCCTCACTCTCTATTCCTCTTTCTGTTTCTTGCTTACTGTCAATTTCTTTCCTCTTTTATGCTATTCTCTCTCCCTCTGCCTCTCTCTTTCTCTTTAATTTCCTCATTTCTTTTTTCTGTTCTCTTTCTCTCTCTCCTATATTTATATATATCTCTTTCTTTTTCTTGCTCTCTTTCTCTCCTCTTTTCCGCAATTCTCTCTCTCTCTCTCTCTCACTCTCTTTATTTTCCACTTTTTTCTTCTTTCTCTCTCTCTCTTTTTCCCTTTCTTTTTATTGCTTTCTCTATTTCCTACTATCACTTTCTTTCCTCTTTTACTTATTTTCTGTCTCCCCCTCCGTCTCTCTTTCTATTTTCGTCATTTCTCTTATCTCTCTCTCTCTCTCTCTCTCTCTCTCTCTCTTTCACTCTGTCTTCCTCTCTCTCTCTCAGTACTCTTGCTCAATCCCTGTCACTTTTTTTCTCTGTTTCCATTCTTTCTTTCTCACACTCTCTTTCACTTTCTCTGTCACTTTAACCTTGCTATATATCTATCTATCTATCTATCTATCTATCTATATATCTATCTATGTTTCTATCCATCTATCTATCTATCTATCTATTTCTTTCTTTCTCTCTATCTCTCTTTACCTCGCTCTTCCTCCCTCTCCCTCCATCCCTTATTTAACATGAAATCTAATGATCTTCAATATTAAATATCTCATTAGTGCACTGTTAAGCAACGGCTGCACACTGATGCCAAAAAGTATGCAATAAATTTAACATTAGTTGGTTGCCGATTAAGTGTTGAAGTAACATTCAAGTAGCATACTTAAATGTAGTAAATGTTCAGTCAAGTCACTCTAATGCCTTATGTCAAATGGTTAAAGATTATCCAAAGCTCGAATGAGAGTTTCAGCTACAAACGAGGCCAACTAATCCCGGCATCATCAGTTAGGGCAATAACTCTATGAAACCCCCTTGAGATATATATATAGGTATATATATGTATATCTGTATATAGCATATGTGTATGTATGCCTTGGCAAGTAAATTAACCTTTTTCTGTCACAATATTCGCCCCGGCAAGCTTCAAAATATTATTCATTATGCCTAAAATGCGTAACTAAAGTAATTTGAAAGTAAAAATCGCGCACTCTCACGCACGCTGCGAGACAGACGTTTAGGCCAGAGGGAACTGAGGGCTTATGAAGGCCTATGACTTTGCCTGGTGCTCACATGTGTCAGGGTTGTCAGCTAAGGCTTGTCTCTTGGCCCAGTCGAAGCTGCTGTGCCTTTGGGGCCCTAAATGTATGCACGTGTTACGACATTGTCATTTGATTAAACTTGTTAGCGCACACAGCATCAGCAACAGCAGCAGCAGCAGCATCAGCAGCAACAGGAGCAGTAGAAGCAGCATCATCAGCAGCATCGGATTCAACATCACCAACAACAACAACAAGAGCAAGAGCAGCAGCAGCAGCATTAACAGCAACAAAGTTTAGACACCTCTTGGCCAAACTTTGGCGTCTTCTTAAAGTTAAATGCGACGTGCGAAAAATAAATTGAAGTCTGCTTAAAGTAGACAAGCAACATTTAGGCACAAATTGATAAACAGCCGAAAAGCGCGTTAAGGCATATTTATTTATTTGATAAACAGAAGAAAACGCGTTGAGTCATATTTATTTACTTTAATCTGTTTTTTATTAGGAAACCATGAGTTTTATATCAATCGAGCTTAATTGTAATTCAAAGCTTTATATTTAGTTGGCTTTAGCTATTTAAGATAATAAGTATGTTGAGGCACTCACTTAGTAATAGAATTGTGAGCAATTAAATTATTCTAAACAGCCGAACTATATGATAATAGACAGCAAGTGAAATGCATATATAATTAATTTATGTTTTTTCGTAACCTCAATAGACTTAATAACGTATTACTTTGAATAATATGGTATAGCTGCAGGTAAAAGTATAATTATGAGAAATAAGTGTAATACTGTGAAATTGAACACATCAGCTTAAGTGCCAGTCTTTTAGGACTATTTTTATTTCTAATTGTTATATTTTATCTTAAATTGTTTTAAATCTAAACTAAAATTTGATTAACCAACTAGACTGACCAAGTAAAATATATTGATTACAGTATAGATTACAGTATATATTCAAAAGCTAGATTTGTTCAATAAGTTCGACTTGCGGCCAATAAAAAAGTTTGCTGTTAATTATATCGCATCTGGTTTAATGCTCACGCTCTGCTCATGAGAGAAACAAAAAAAAAAAAAAGCATACTCCCACGCCCTCACTCTGATCAATAGGTTTTTTTATGTTTCCATCTTCTTCTGTGTGTGTTGCATTGAGCTATTCGCTTCACACTCTTTTAAAGAGTCTTATTTCCTAAGTGATAGGATAGGGCTCGTACACTGAGATTCGAAGATCTCGTAGATCTCCAAAGGTCAATGCAAACCAACTTCAAATTCATATTCATACGCAGACAATACGGCACACGCATGATATCAACGTGTTTAGCAAAATCAACCCTCACGTATACACCAATAAATACTTACACTTCATTTCCCTCGCATACACATCAATAAATGCAAAAAAGACGTTTTGCTTAATTGAAATCAACAAAAACGTCTTTGAATGACAAAGACGGAAAAATTCCGAAAACAAAACGTCTCAGTCTGAGTGCAAGGGAATTCGTTAAAGACGCCTGCAATCGATTACTCTCTGAATTTTATCATAAAGTAAAAGACAATTTTTTTTACCAATTCGAGAAAGACGCAACTTGTATTTGCGAACTCTGATTTGAATTAATCTACAAAATCATTTCCTTTATAAAATGAAATTCTCGTTAGCTGTTGGAAGCTGCTGAGCTTTTGCAATAACTCTGCCTTTAATCATTAACAAAGTCACAAAAAAGCCAATACGATTTAATTTAGTTAGATTATTATTAAGTAACTTAATGTCAACTGCTTAGTATTTGGTTTGGCAAAGTTAATTTTATGTGAAAACAAACGAGAAAACGAACGAATTTGTACAGAATTACTAAGTTTAAAGAATAACAAAATGAAAGTAGAAGCAAGTATGAAAAAAAGTTAAAATGTACACATATGTATGTGTGTGTTACTTCGAAGAAAATATGAACTTAAGAGAACTAAATCTTACTTCGAATAAAATATGAACTTAGGAGAACTAAATCTAAGAGCTGCACCGAACATTAGCTTTCAAAAGCAGAATCTCTGTTGAATAAGCTTGTGTACTCTGTAACTTATGCACAAACACATGTCATATATGTATTACCAAAGCTTTTTATCAAATTTGTCATGTTGTCTCCATATCTATCCCTATCTATATTTTATTTTAAATTTTGCATGACTTTATTCTGCTGTGAGACAAGCAAGTTATAAGCAGCTTCCTTTTTGGATCACATATAAAGGCTTTAAGTAAACATGATATGCTTAAGCTAAAGTCTGACTTGTGTTTATTTTATTTTTATATATTTCTAATCATAACAAACCAGTTTTATTCACCTCCTTTCAGGTTCACATATAAAGGCTTAAAACAAACATGAAATACTAAAGAGTCTTATGTATGGCTTGCATTTATTTTATTTATATTTTTTCCTAAAATTTGCAATCAAATACTAAATATTTATTCTAGCATATTCTGCAGCTTAACTATTTATATTTATACAACATTTATATATGTATATAATTTATTTATCTATGAAAATATGTTAGATGTAGACCGCTTGACATTCAATTTTATCGGACAAATGCCACAGCTCAAGTCTGTCAATATATGTTTGATGGATCAAATACTCACACCCCCCATACTCCTGGATACTCTTCTGGCATTTGCAGCTGACATTTTGTTAAACTATAATTTAATTTGGTTTCGTTTTGAGTGTTGTGTTGCTCAGGCTGAGGCCAAGGCTATTATATGTTATTTTCCCAGATAATTATTCTAGCTGCAACTGAATTTTATTACCACATTTCAAATAGTTGCTCAAGCAACATTCAATGTGAATGTAATTAGTTTTGATTTGACTTTATTTGATTTGGTGTTGAATATCTTTTTAGCTGCTTTGTGGTTGGCAAATTTGAATTTTGACTTAATTGTGAAATATGTGCTTTAATTACTTTGCTTTGACTGTGTCGGAATAAATTAAATTATCTAATAAGTTAAGTTGAATATTACATAAATGTGAATAAGTATTTGAATATTTAAATGAATGAGTTTGGGAGGGGCGAAACTGCGAAATGTGAATGAGGTTGAAACATTTGTAAATATTATAAAATATTTATATAATAATTATATAATATTTGTAATCTCATTAAGACGTTTTTTCCGTCTTTTTAAAAAATTGAGATATATATTTTATTTATTTTTATTTGAAATATTTTTGTATTCATAGAACTTTATGTCTGCTTAACTAACAACTCAACTTGTTTATTTGCTTCAATTTCTAATAGCTAAATTTTAGCTAACCTTTTTTAAAACTCTAGCCATATCCGTAAAGTTCACTTTCTCTCTCTCGCTCTCTCGAATATTCGCGCTCAGCTATATGAACTGTCTGTCTAGCTTGCGTGAAACTCTAAGCCTAACTCCACTAAATGGAGGCTTCTGCTAGCCAACGGCAAATCTGGCAGTTAAAACGCCACAAAAACTACAAAAGTCAACCATTTGAAGAGCTTTTTGGCAGTTTGAGCTCTGGGCACAGCTCGCAGGCTAAAGGCAGTCGGCTGAAGGCAGCTGGCAGCAGGCAGCAGGCAGCAGGCAGAGCGGCATCAACACTTGGCCCAACAAAATATGGGAAAACAATTTGAAAGTTGACAAAGAAAAACGCTCGAGTGCCGCGTCAGGCCGAGCTCCAGAGTCACATCGAGTCGCATCGAGTCGAGGCGAGTCGTGCCGAGCAGCGCTCAGAGGCTTTGTTTTATGAGTCGGCACGCTTCACGGCGGCCATGATTGATGCGTGGCAATGCGCTTCATTTTTAGTGGATTTTCAAATTGCTTTTTCACGCTGACAGTTTACGATTTTCCACTGTGTTAGTGTGCCGCCGTGACATGTGTGAGAGACGGCCACTGCAATGCAACCAGGGGCATGAGTGGGGGGAGGGGGGTTATATTGGATGAAACGACAGCGGCAGTTATTCAAATGCAAACGACAGCTGTCAAAATGGTTTTTGCTAAAAATTTCACATCATTTCATATGCCACTCTCTCTCTCTCTCTCTCTAACACGCTCTCTCTTTCTCTCTCTCTCTTTTTGCAGTGGGCCTGCTGTTGTTGAGTGGCTGGACTGCAGCTGCAACTGTGACAACTGAACGTGTTCCATGCATATGATAAGACGACAACAACAACAACAACAACCAACAGCTGTGAGAGTTGCAGTTGAACACAAGCACAAGACGAGCTCATAAGAAACCAATAGAAAAGAACTGAGAAAGAGAAACAAAAGCCAAGTCAATGTCGCTGCTGACAATTGTCAGGTTAACAACGATATTGCTGCTGTTTGTGCTGCTGCCGGCGGCAACATTGCTAACAAATCAACAGCAACAACAACAGCAACAACAGCAGCTGGAGCTGCAACATGTACGCTTGAGGCGTCAAAACAATCCGGATCAAAAGTTTTCATTGCCTGCGGTTCCTTTGCCACCTCCGCCGCCTTTTCCAGCGGCCAAGCATAACTTTGCCCTGAATGCTTTTGCCATTGGCGAGCCAGCAGCTAGCAATGCCAATGGCAATGGCAATGGTGGCGGTGGTGGCAGCTCTTCCTCTTCATCATCAATTTCCTCTTCGCCCGGCTGTGGCGGCTTACTCAAGTCACGCTATGGCCTCATTCAAACGCCAAATTTTCCGCATCGCTTTGCCACGCCCATCGAATGCGTTTGGATAATTGATGCCTCCGAGCTGCCGGCCACCGCACAGGGCAATGTTTCGATTGTGGTCTATCTGACGCAGCTCTATGTGCTGGGTGGGCTCAAATTCACGGAATACATGTACTACTCGGACGACTTTAAGGTGCCCGCCCATCGCGTCTTCACCTTGACCGAGGAGGAGGTCACCCAGGTCACCTGGATGCAATTCAATAGCCAATACCTGGAGATACGTTTCACCATGGCCACGCTGGATGGCACACATTTACGCGCTCTCGATCGATTGCTCGACGTCTATGGCTTCAATATCACTTACGAGGTCCAGCACGAGGTGAAGACTAGCCAATGCAACACGCTGCAGTGTCGCTTCCTGGGCAATTGCTATGCGAGTGCCGATTACAGGTGAGTGAAAAATTTAATATAGAACAAAATATTGCTTTATGAACTATTTGTAAAACTAGCTGAAAATAGTCAAAAGTGAGTTTGTGTTTTGTGAGACTTTCTCTACAATCTCTCTTTCTACGCACATAGAAATCGTCTCTCAGTTTTCGAGTTTTCCAGCTTCAATTGTAGCTAAGCTTAAGCTTGCAATTTTCAATATTAAATCTATAAAAACAAAAGCAAACAATTTTATATATACAGTTTTATACAAAAATTCATAAATCTTTTATAAATTTTTTTTTTAAAGATATAATATAGATTTATAAAAGAATTTATAAGTTAAATTGATACATATTTTATATGGAAATCATATATAATGAATATTAAATTTCATATTTCATTTTATTGGGTTTAAAAGAAGGGAAAATTTATATTGATATTATATAGAATTTATACATATTTTATATAGAGTTTATAAAGAATTTATATACATACATTTTTAAAATAATTTAGAAAGGAAATTTAAAGATTTTTAAAAAATTTTTAATTGGTTTTATATAAATATTTTTGAAGCAAATTGGAGGTGATATTATACAACAGTTATATTCATTTTATATACATTATATATAGATTTTATACAGTTTATATTATATTATATTATAATCTATATATATTTCGAAATAATTTTATACTTATTTGCGAAGTGAAATAGTATATTGTCTCTTCGTCCGTCAGTTCGTATGAATGTAATATTTTTCGGCGCCAATAAAGCTAGATATTTTAAATTTGTATCACATACTCATGAATACTTTCGAATTATAATGTATAAAAGTCTACATATGTATGTATATAGATGTATGCACAAAAACTAAAAAGAAACTAAGCGATATAAATATTATGAAATATGGATAATACTTGAGTTCTAATAAAACACAGTTATGATAGCTCCGTTATGATATTCTCCATAGTTCAACATTTTCATTTACATTTCTGTTAAGATACATAATCTTAACATATTTTCTGACTCTTAATATTAACAAGTAAGAAGGCTCTAGTCGAGACGGCTCGACTACGAGATACCCTGAACCCTGCAAAAAAATTAATATTCTTCTTCTTTACGCACGTATAGCGAGCGCTCTGCTAACCGCGCAGTTGCTGCCGACGTTTGGGGGTGGGATGGGCTGTACTTTGAACGCTTATAACTCCGTTTCTAGATGGACTATCTTCATGAAACTTTCAGAATATATTAATTGCATTCAAATTTGTCCATTTGCCAAATTACAAGTCTCTAGTATTTGAAATACGTCTTTTTCAAATTGGGGGCGAAGGGGGCGTGGCATCCAAAATCTGAAAATTACAAAATCTGCGTATCCATAATATCTATCTAAATATACAATTTGAAGTCTCTAGCTAAAACGGTGTAGAAGTTATGCTCGAAAAAACTAAAAAACGTAAACGAATTTTCGATTTTTTATCGATAATTAAGGAATGGGATGAGTTATCGAAAAATCAAAATAAACTTGTACTGCGTAACTAAGATACGAGTGTTCGTGTAAAATTTCAGCTCTCTAGCTTTTGTAGTTTCCGAAATCTCGACGTTCATACGGACGGACGGACGGACGGACGGACGGACGGACAGACGGACAGGGCTATATCAACTTATTTTTTTGTGCTGATCAAGAATATATATACTTTATGGGGTCTGCGACGTCTCCTTCTGCCTGTTACATACATTTTCACAAAAACATTATACCCTGAATTCCCATTTTCAATGGGTTCAGGGTATAAAAATTAAAATGGTTTAAAATATTTCTATTGCAATTTATGAAATGCCCAATATTACCATCAGCAACTAGATGAATTAGTTTTCCTTTCAATATCTTAAGCTCGATTGCATTTGTGCGATAGAAAAGAGAGAAAACACAAAACAAATCAAATTCCTTTCTGCAACGACGACATTGAGTAATCCAAAGACTCACATTGCTGGAAAGACTGCTACCCGAACATTTAGTACAATGTGTTAACTAGCGTAATGGGTTCAATCTGCTAGCAGGGCAGAGCCCAGAGCATACCCAAGTCAGACGCTGATCCATTTTGTATGACCCGAAAATATTTCATCAATCAATCACGTCGGCAACCGCTGTCCGAACCGACCCCAAGCCAAACCTGCCAGCGACCTTGCCCAAAAGCCGAGCTACACAAATTCTCATGTATGTCAAACTCAATTGCCAAACTTATTCATAAGGACCAAGCAAAGTGTGTGTATGTGTGTGTGTGTGTGTGCATGTATTGTTACCAGGTGGAAGAAGAAGCATACAGAGAGTTGGGAAATGCATCATGTGCTTCTGCTTCTCCTGCTGCTGCTGCTCCTCCTCCTGCTGCTGCTGCTGCTGCTTCATTTCAATTGACTTTTGGCGTATGCAAACTTTTTGTATAGATTTTTTGTTGTTTCATTTTTAGTTGTTCGTTTTTTTTTTTCTCCTTTTTTGTTAACCCCAACGAAAATGTGTTGGCAATGCCTTTCATTGTTTGGGGGCTTGCTTTTTACACAGGGGAAACAGGAAGCGGAGCACAACGAAATGGAAGTTATTTGGCAACAGCAATAGCAACAGCAGCGCCAGCCACTGGAACATTGCAAAATGTATGGCTCCCACTTGGTTTAGGCCGAAAGCTGAAAACTGAAAGCTGAAAGCTGAAAGGCCCCAAACAGTTGTACCGTTTTGCCATTTGGAAAGCCGGCAGAGCCGGCAGCAGGAGACGGACTAAGATTGATATGCAAACATTTAACAGTTTGCATGGTTAGCTGCCTGTGATTTTGGCCGCGTTTCGATTGCCGCTTAGTTTATATGCATTGACCGGAACCTAAAGGAAACTCAATTTTGAAATCGACAGCACCAGCAGCCCCAACAGAAGCAGCAGCAGCAGCAGCAGCAGCAGAAGTCGCAGTGGGGCAAAAGGTCAAGAGGCGCAAAAGTTCGGACTTGCTTAAATATGCGTGGCAACCGGACGCAGGTGGTGCAGCAATACAGCACCACTGAGCCACCATCGCACCACAGTCAGAAATGTTTTTTATAGCCTTTGTTGTTGTTGTTGTCGTTGTTTTTGCTGTTGTCGAGTTCTCGGCCATGACTTATAAATGGCCAGCTCTCTGGTGCTAATGTGCGACTAAAAGCAATATCATTTATGAAGGTTAAACAAATGCCGAGAGCGTTCAAAGCAGTCAAAAAAGGTTATGATTAGAGAAAGTTATGAAAGCAATAAAAAACAATCATCAAAGGATGTTTTGTGCGACACTTGGGAAGGCGGCTCAACAATTATCAAGAAAGAGAAATAAAAAATATAAAAATAATATATGTATAAATAATTGATGAGGAGATGAGTAGTGTGTAGAACAATCCAAGACAGAGTAGTATATATATGTCAGGAAATTTTCAATAAATAAAATGTAGTAGAATGATGTTTCATTTGAACTGCAAATAAAATATTTGTTTTTTAAGTTTTCCTTAGAAATATTTACTGAAGTTTATGAAAGGCTTTCCATAGAATAAAAAAAAACCATTTAGAAGCCTTAATCAAATTCATTCGATTCAACACATAATGCCTACAAAATAATCTTCACTACTCTACACCCAGAATTCCATTAATATCTCAGATAAACTCTCAATTAACCTGACTTAAAAAATTTTAAATAATCTAAATTCTTTTCTACAATACAAATTACACAAATTCTTATTTAAGACAAATTAATTTATTAAATCTTTTTTTTTTTTTTTAAGTTAACTGCAAAAAAAAAATAATATATATATATATATATATATATATATTTAAACATTTTATTAAGCACTGCACAGGGATTCTGTTTGTATGGCAGCGCGGCCAAAAATATCTCTAATGGCAGTAAAGGGCGGAAAATTTTACCAACCTCTCAAATAGTATTTTTGTTACAAAAAGCCCCAAGCAATAAAATGAAAAAAAAAAAAATAAATAAAAAAAATAAATAACAAAAAAAAAAATAAATAAAATAAAATAAAATAAATAAATAAAAATGTTTTTTTTTTATTTTTTTTTTTAAATTTATAAATTTAAAAATAATATTGAGAAATCAGATATGTATGTTGTCAGGATATCTCTCTTTAGAGAGCTTAAAATGCAAAAAAAAAACAAATGAGCTTTGTTTCATTTTTATTAAGTTCCGTTATGTTTCCAGAAAAGTCTGGTATGTCACTGTAAAGAATGAACTTTTTAGAGACAATTTGCTTATAATTTTTTTTTACTTTATCTTTTTTTTTTTTTTTTTTTTGGCGGAACCACAGAAAGAAAAAAAAATTAAAAAATGTTTTCGAACCAAAAATATATTACACTAAGCAAACTTTTTATAAGATTAAATTAACTTAGCCAAGTTAGTTTTCGATTAAATAGAATATTAAATAACAATTTGGAAATCTGACTGTTGTAAGGTGTGACTAAAGAAATCACTTTTTAACGCTCAACATATAATTTGAAAATATACCCTGATATACCCTGATCTAATTTTCAATGATTTTTACTTTATGAAGAGTAAGAGTGAAAGAGTTTGAGTTTGAGCTGTCTGATTGGAAGGCTTCAACAACTTCAAGAATCGTAGGACTTGTTCACAACTCTCAAAGCAATTGGGCTTTCTTTGGCTTTATGCTGTCAAACCAAAGTTTCGAACTTGCAAGAGAACAACTTGAGCAACTTGAACAACTTGAAGAGCTCTCATAGATCCCGATTTCTTCTCAGAGCCATAGCAATGGCTGCTGGCAAACAGATGTCTACAGTTGTATTGAGAGTTTGCTAAACAAAAAAAAAAAAAAAAATTAAATTTCAAAAGTTAATTCAGCAAGTTGGAGGCCCGGCGCGGATATACAGCTAATTGCCGTAAAGCCCGACAGCATCACGAAATAGAGACGCAATTAGCATAATAAACAAACCCGGACAGCTAGGCAGCTGGGCCAGCTGGGCTGTAGGGCCGATCGAACAAATTGAACAATAGCATTGTTAATTTGAATTTTAATGCTTACGAATTGAACAATTTAAAGGCAATTTACACGCCATTGGCAATACAGTGGAACCGCCACATAATGGCCCACAAGCGCGAAGCAATCAAAAAGAAGAAGCTGACAAATCAATTTTATGCTTTTCGACACTGGGTCAAGTAATGCGATTTATGAGTGTGACCAAATTAATAAATTAGAAAGCAGAGAGAGAGGGAGAGTGAGAGGAGAGAGGGAAAAATGGGGAACAAAAAAGAAAAACACAAACAACAAAATTTGAACATTTGAATGCAGCCTGTGCTACTTAGCATAATTAACATTAATTGGACAGCGCGTTGGCTAATTGAATATTAATATTAATGTCAAAGTAAAAGCGAAATGTGTTGCCTAGAAATATTTAATATAAAAGTGAGTGCTCAGCAGCTTCCGATAGCGTTCCATTCCCCCCACATTCTCAATAGAGAATTGAGAGTGTGGCACGTAACACCGAGCGACTGTCACGTCAACTTAATTAACAAACCTTGAGGCAAATGAGGCACCAACTTGGCTCTCGGCTCTCTACGTGTTGTCAGATAAACATGCACAACGCAATACAACTCACGGCAGAGATAGCATGGGCGTGGCAGCGTCGACAAGTAGCTGAAGTTTGCCGTCTTTATAGTTTATGCTACACAACAATTCCCGTCACTCTTCCATCCTCTCTCCACTTCTCCCTCTATTCCTTTGTGGCACGTCAGCTGAGCCACAATTTTTCATTGCAATTTTTATGATTTCGCCCGCGCGTTTTTCTGAAGCTGATGTGGGAGACAAAAATGCATAACATTTGAAAATCTCAAATGCCTGATAAGATGCCGCGAGTGTCGAGGGTTGCGTCACACGTTGCGTATACTTGACAATCTCTTTGGCTTGCCTTGACTTGGCTTGGCTTGGCGCTTGCTTCGCCTGCTGCTGTTTGTTTATTAATTTCATTTTAACTGCCTTCCCACTCGCTTTGGCTTTGTGTGCAAAATTTTAATAAGCCGCATCAAATGTGAAAAACAAGCGCAAGTCACGGCTGGCACTGGAGATTGGGGCCGAATGGAGAGAAAGAGAGAGAGAGAGATAGAGAGAACGAGGAAAAAAAAAGTATTTCATTTTCTTGTCAACTCTGGGCGCTTTTTAAAGTTAATGAATGCTCTGAGGCGTCTTTTGCTTTCCAGCGACTCAAAGCAATATCATAAATATTTAAAAATAAACGTATATTCTAGAAAATATTAAATACTTTATATGTTAAATGTTTAGCACAATTTAGATGCGCTATACAAAATTTAAAATGTGTATAAAATGGGTTTACTGAAACAGAAATATAATCATTAAGAAAAAATAATAACAATAAAAATAATTATATTTTTCAATAAATACATATTTCTGTTTAACATTTTTTTATGAATTTATCAATTTATTTATTTATTTATCTATTTATTATTTATTCGTTTTTTTATTTATTTAATTAACTATCGATTTTTAAAATGATGTATTTTTGTTATTTATAAATTTATCAAACAATTATTATTATTATTTATTTATTTATTGTATAATTGGTAATTATTCTTATTATTATTATTTATTTATTTATTATTAGTATTATTATTATTATTAATTTATCAATATATTTATTTTTTTATCATTATTTATTTGCTTCTAATTAAACTTTTATTTTTATTGTAAATTTATAAGTCCTTAAGCAAAATTTTTTATTTCGACCAATTTTTATTGCTTCTTAAAAATTTCATAAATATGTCAAAAATCTTGATGTACATTAAATTGAATAAATTCCTATAAATGTGCGGGACATTAGCTGAAAGTCCTTAAATTTTTCATAAATATGTCAAAAATTTCAAATTATGCTTAAATTATTGTCAAGATATTAAATTGAGTAATTTTGTCTTATAAATGTAAAAGACATTAGCTAAACGCCCCAAAATGACATTTGCTTTCGAGCTCAAGAATTCTCAAACATAACTCAAGTGCCAAAAATGTTATTATAAGGCATAATTATAAAATTCTCATAATTATTCGAAATGCTTTTTACACTTTACAGTCTATGGCCATCTCCGTTGAAGGTTTCTGAACCATTATTATTCAATTATGAACTTTATTGAAACAACAACTTCGTTTATCTTGCATTTAACTCAATTGATGATGTTTCCAAATGTTTATCTTAGTTGCGTAAAGCTATCACAATAATTGATGGATCACTTCCGGACTGACAGCTTTTACTGCTATAAAACGGTTTAGGCGAAGAGCTTGTTTCTGTATTTGTTTCTTCATTCTGTTTACAAATATCAATCAAATGTTTGAAGAAGGGAAGTATATCGATTGTTAAGTTAAAGAAAAAGTTAAATAAAATTAATGAATGGGTTGACTGTCATTGGAAAAGAAATTTTAGTAGAAACAAAAATTTCTTTATTTGTACAACATAATATACGTTTATATAGAATTTTCATTATAAATTTCTGTTTTATTTAATTATTTACTTCATTTTAGAACAATATAATAATAAATTTACTACAATATAATAATAATAATAATAATAATAATAATAATAATAATAATAATAATAATAATAATAATAATAATAATAATAATAATAATAATAATAATAATAATAATAATAATAATAATAAGAATTAATATAATATGTTTCTATAGTTGAGAATTCTCTAAATTAAAAAAAAATTGTTTCGACACGATTAGCAGGTGAATAATAAATAATATTAACAATAATAATAATAATAATAATATTATTATTTCTTTATTTCTGACTTCGAAGTACTTTCAAGATAAAATCAATAAGACACACAAATTGAGTTAAATTTGTTCATATTATATATATGTAATGACACATTTTCGTATATATATATATATATATATATATATCGCATAATATTACGACGTGATATGATTATAAGCAAACATGAATAGAAAAGTCTATTTTCAAAATTTCCTAACTGTTATACTCCCCTACAGTAGGTCTAGTAGAATTAGTGTGAGGATAAGCTGACCATTGTCGATAAGATCGGCAAGCAAAGAAGAAAATGGACTAGAAATTCGCATTATGAAGACCACAGACCACAGGACAATTAGAGTGAAGAGCGAGAAAAACTCGTTCCCGAGGGAGACTGTTACTAAGGCTCTTCGGAAAGGGATTGACGAATGACACACAGCCAGCAGAGAAATCGTTATTGAGGTGTTAAACTCTCAGATAGAAAAAAAAAAAACTGAACTATACTAAGTATGCTTAATAACAATACACATTCTCTCACAAGAGATTTATGTTTAGAAGACTCACACATGGCTATCCTCTATAGATAATTTGATTCGTTCTTTATACGCTTTATTAAAAGAACGCAGTCTGTTTTTTTTTCATATATTTTTCATATCGCAGATAAAGTACCAGACATTGCTATTCGCATGTTCGTTGCCCTTTTTCCGCCAGCTCATTACAAGTGTTTGGCAACCAACTTCATTTTATTGCTAATAAAGTTTGCATAAAATATTCAAAATGTTTGCGAGTTCGACGGGTTCTCGACCGAGCGAGCTGCGGGTCATCTGGCGGCACTTGGCATCCACACAAACACTTCCGCGACGGGCTAACAACAATAAACCATAAACAATTGGCCAGCCAGATGGGCGGCTCGTAGTTGCTGCTGCTGCTGCAAATAAAATTAAAAAAAATGGGGATAGTAAAAATAGTTAAAGAAAAAATAAGAACGAAAACAATTGCATTGGTAACCCATCCGCACACATCAATTTTGGCGTTTGCATAAATCTGTTTCTGTTGAATCGAAAACTGCAAAAACACAGATAAAAAACAAAAATTTATGTTTAAATGTTTTGTAGAGCAATTTTTTGTATATATACATTTGCTGTCGACTTTGAGCTGTTTTTTTTTTTCATTTTTTGTTAAGGGGTTTTTGGGTTCGATGCGAGTCTGTATTTTTAAGAAGAAAATGTTTAATTGAAAAAGTTTTTCGCTTTGAGGCGCATCAAAGGGGATTTTTTATTGAGCTGCTCTTGGATATTTGGCTCCCCTTATTCTTTTTTTTTAAAGTTGAATTAAATGCAAAAGGCTCAAATTGGCAGAAAGCAAATTTATTTTAATTGAGAATAATATAGCGTAAATTCGTTAAGTTTAAACAAAGTGTATTATTCATGCTAAATGAATGCAAATGCTTAGAGAAAGAGATGCAAATATTTAATTTATAAGTTTTATATTAAAAGTAATTGAAATAAAGTTGATGTAGAAAAATCTTGAATCTTCAAATATAATATTTGAGAAAAAAAAGAGAAACCTGTGCAAGAGTTTTATAAATATTTTCTTTTTTTTTTTTTTTTAGTTGTTGCAACTAATTATTTTTATGGAAGAAATTTAACTTATTTTTATTAAATATTTTTATTTTTTAATTTTTAAAATTTTATTTAATATTTTTATTTTTTAATAAAATAAACTATTTAGTATAATCTTTATTGAGCTCTCGGTCCTTCACTAAAAATATTTATTTTACTGTAAGAAATGTAACTTATTTTTATTTGTAAAAATTTTAATTCGTACAAATATTATTTGTAAAAATTTGTATTTTTTAAATTAAAAATACTTTTTATTGAACTCTTTCGCTCCTTCGTATAATTTTACAAATCAATATAAGTCTCACTCCAAGTAAATTGAGTTGCTACAGCTTTATATTCGACTTCATATGCTTTTCTTTAACATTTATCATTTCTCTAAGGACAGCAGATTATGTTGCCTAAGTCATATTATTTAAATTTCTACTTGAAATAAATGACATTAATATTCATGAGTTGTAAGGAGGAGTATTATATTGTTAAAATTCTATGTTATTCTACAATATTTCAAGCTCAGCAAGAAACGAAAAATTAAATGATTTAGCAAAAGTCAAGGCAGACAGTTGACAATTTATTATTAATTAACAATATAGTAGGCTTTTTCTTGGCATACTTTTATTTTATTTATTTTATTTTAAATGCTAAATGCATCAATTTTAAATCAATTTACTAACTGACTTTACTTGCTGACTTGCTGCAGAGTTTTGCCAAATACACGAATCAAACTCTAAATTCCGCTCGACTATGAGTGCATTATTTAATTTTCAAAGTTT